>JAODOY010074987.1:10313-38693 GCA_025399855.1 Forbesichthys papilliferus
AGACAGTGTGTTCTGGCCAGTGTAATCTAAGGCTGTGCAACGTGTGTGCAGTGTATGTCTAATGGCCTATCTCCATTATGTGAGCTCAATATGAACATCTGTACTGTACCTATCTGAACCAGCAGTGTTCTACGATTTGGCCCACAACATTACATGTTGTACACGTTTAAGGGGAGGTAGACCCCCAACTACAAGAGCAGTGTTGATTTGTCTCCTTTTGTGTGTGTGTGTGTGCATGTATGTGTGCGTGCGCTGCTAGTGCTCAGTGTCCTGTGGCCAGGGGAAGACCACACGACAGATTCTGTGTGTCGACTTCAACGAGCAGGAAACGAATGCTAGTGAGTGCGACCCCGACGACCGTCCTGCCACGGAGCAGGACTGCGCCATGTCCCAGTGCCCGAGCCGCTCCAGCGAATCCCGACCGCCATCTTCCCCAGCCAGCGCAGACGATGGGAACATCCTGCCCCATCCAGCCCACCAGTGGAGGACTGGACCTTGGGGAGCGGTGAGGGAGGCTGCTCGCCATCTGCTGGGCATTTACAGGCTCGTTTTGGGAGAATCCGAGATGTAAAACCCCGCTGGTCATTCAGGCTCAGGTTTAGCCTAGTGTAACCAGACCCAACAAGTCACTTTGTGAATATAGGGTCTGGACACGCTCGGTTGGTGATTGTTTACAGTCTTTACATTCTAGGGGGTGTAGACATCGGGTTCATTTTGACGTTTACAGTTGCTTCATCCTTCATCTAGCTCTATTTAGAATCAAATGCAAAACTTCATCAGTCAAAACCATTGTTATATCTCGGTTTCTAATGCCATTAGGTTTCATACCCTTTAAATAATTTAAATAAGGATCCAATATATCATATCATGCGTGTTCTCCTATTATTATCAGAGACTATGTAGAGTGTAGTGGCTTTTTGAAGTCAGACTCAGGAAGGAGTTTCTCGAGAGACTTGTGTCTTTTATTATCGTGCTCTCGTTCTGTGTAACCTGGCTAATATCCTGCGATGTAATGTTGCAGAGCAGAGTAACCTAACCTAGAAGGCAGATTCTGTTCCCATTTGTGTTCCCTGTATTGTTTGGATGTCAAATGCAGTGTGGATATAATCTCTGTCTCAAAATAACTTCTGCTTAAAATAACTCTGGGAAATGATGAAAGCTATGCGAGTTGACTCTTTCTTCCTTTATCCGGAGGATATGCGTTTAAATATAATTGTTGTAGGCTATAATCTACAGTTCTTAGATGTCTCTTTTTTATTGTTCTGTGAATTGGCGCCATATGTAAGAGACATGTAGTCTGTGTGTGCACATCCAGCGCCATAACCTGACAGCTATGTTTGTGATACAGTACATCTTTGCAGACCTATATTGCAGTACACAGTACTACCATATATGGGCGGTCTGATGTAACCCACATTTGTATATGGTTGGTTGGTTATAGAAACGATACCAACTTGCTTTATTTTCTGTTGATATTGTTTCTAACGACCCCCCCCCCTTCCAATTCATATTTCAACACACTTATGCACCCATGGTTTTGTGTGGGTCACCTACTGTATCTGATGGTGTGCTGTCCCCTCTTGATAACATCACAGTGCTCCAGCACGTGCGCCGGAGGCTTCCAGCGACGTGCGGTGGTGTGCCAGGATGAGAACGGCTACTCCGTGCACAACTGCGAAGCGCGAGCTCAGCCAGCGGAACAGCGCTCCTGTGAGTCCGGGCCTTGTCCGCAGTGGATCTACGGGAGCTGGGGAGAGGTAAGAGGATGTGGGGGTTTACTGCCCTGGTTGTAACCATTATACTGGCTTGTTGCTATTTGATTTTTGATTAGCTAAAGTTTATACATCCTTAGCTTGATTTTAGACATAATAATAATAATAATAATATATTTTGTTTGAGGACGCCTTTCAAGACTCTCAAGGACATCTTGCAGTACAATAAAACATATGACTAAGACAGGAGCATACAAATTAGAAATATAAGATACAAAAGTGTGTAAAGTAAAAGGAGACTGAGCAGACTTCTCATATATGAGGAGGTCAGTAATATTTGTATATTCAGTAATATACAAAGTCAGGTCAGTAATATTTGTAGGGAAATAATTAGGCTATGTAAAACAGACATGTGCTCTCTCTCCCTCGCAGACCGCTCTAGTTTGCTTTTCCGGGACATTATATACAATTTGCGGGCGTCAGGGAGCCGCTATTAAAATGCGGGAGACTCGGGAACTTCCGGGAGAGTTGGGATGTCTGGACATATGCACGGCATGAGCCACCGACTGCTGATTGGCCTGCAAACCTAGTTATAATTTAGGGAAAAAGAGGGAGGGGAGAATGTGTCTCTGTGATGATGATGTGTCTCTGTGTAAACTGTGTAGACAGCACATATAAGCGGGCTGGTGGACATTTCTAGATGGTTGGTTATTTGAACAAGTCACCGTTGTGACATACTGTAGGAACTGAGACAGATTCAGACGTGCTTTTTTTCTGTTGATACCCTATTGTTTCTTACGACTGCGTAGAGGGGCCATTGTTGAAATTTGTTTTCCTAATATGTCCAGAATAAAGTCATAACTATGAGTATAAAGTTGTAACTTAGGCTACGAGAATACAATCGTAATTCTAAGAGGATGTTTGCAGAATGGAGGAGCAGCCTGTAGACACAATTCTACAAATCTAAATCTGCTAACAGTGGAATTAACACATTTAAATTGAATTGTCATACTGTATGTAATCGGGACAATGAAGCAAATGTAGCAACATGTAATAATTTAGGAGGAAGAATCAGAGAAGAAGTTGCATTCTATGTTAAATCAGATTTCATTTTCGGCTAGCTATCTGCAGGCTGACCCAGAGAGTAGCAGATTTGTTTGGGACAGCCCCCAAGGGTGGTTAGGTTACTGTGGAAATATACCCCATAGTCTGCAATACATTTCACATCTCCTACCCCTCCGACCACACACTTTAACGATAAACAACCATTTATTGCAATGTCATGGCTTTAGTTTGTAAAGACTATATATAATTTAGTTTGTTGAGTCTATACCCTATGCCAGTGTCAGTGTTGTAGTGATGACATATGACACCATTGTGCGTCGAAGTTCTGCTTTTTTTTAGGTCGAATTTATGTAATGCATCCTCATTTTCTCCTGAACGACGGCTAATTGTCGCCTAGCTCTGATCTGAAACACACAATCCTCCTCTTGTGTTTGTCTATAGTGCACCAAGTCATGCGGTGGTGGGATACGGACCAGGCTCGTGGTCTGCCAACGTCCCAATGGCGAGCGCTTCAATGATCTGAGCTGCGAGATTCTGGACAAGCCACCGGATCGTGAGCAGTGCAATACTCAGTCATGCCCATCTAGTCCCCACTGGAGCACAGACCCATGGAGCTCGGTACGCTCGTAAAAATACTCTATTCCCTTTTTTCACCTTCCCTTTCCCCCAAAACAGTTTAAAAGTTTTTCCTCCATAAGGAGTTTCAGCGATACAGTTGTAATAGCATGACCAAGCCAAACAAGCTACACACAGCTAACAGGTGGCTTTTTGATGATGTTTTTGCTAGATAAATCAGAATTACCCCTTCTCTCACCTTTAACCTACTTCCTTCCCTATTCCCATCTGGTGCCTGTACAAACATTTATTTTGGTTGCACTTATCGTCAAAGATGCAATGACAAGATACATGCCAAAATGACAAAACTCTTCATTGACAGCTGTGACCGTATGACATTTGTTTTGGATAACTTATCAGAAATGCTGTTGTTGGTCTTATTTACCTTATGAAGACATTCAGGACCATGGTATCACAATGAAAGTTAGCTTGTAAAATATATATTGTATTTTTAATAATTTATAAATTATTACTTTTAACGTTTATTTTTTGTATATAGAATTAACCTCAAAAGGTGATTTATATTGTCATTTTCATATACAAATATCGAAGGATTTTGCTTTTGTATATCACAGGTTGGAGAAGTATATATCTTTTAAGTGCTCATGTGCACGAGGCTTTAATGTCAAATATTCAATATGTGGTTTTTACCTAAGTTGCTAAACTGACACTTTATTTTGCAGTTGATTTATAATGTAAAGGGCAGTATGAAGTGACATGCTGACTCAACACGTCCATTTGATGCAGATCATACTATTATGTATGAACCAGTATTATTCCTTGGAGAATTCCAAGCAAATAGATTAGACTGTAAAATAAAGTGTTTCAGGAATTTTGTTGTAATTAGAATGGATAGCATAGCCACTATATTACAGTTTGTTAGAAGGTTGTAATGCAGAAGTGTGGACTAATAGGTTTATTATTTTCTGCTCCAATGGTGCTTGTTAAGATACTGTGTTAGATAAAGTTTTACACATGGAGTTGGAGTTGCTATGCTCAATACCTCACATTGAACAACTCAGCCATCCATTAAATGACGATAACTTACTCTACAACGTGTTTTGCCAAATCAAGGGAGACATACAGTACATCATAAATCACACATTTCAAGCAAAAGTATAAATGATGTAGGCTAAATGGAAAGTGTGCGTATGTATGTGTATGTATATATATATATATGTATATATATATATATGTATGTATGTATATATCTATTTCGTGTCACACAGCAAACGGGATCTAAAAATAATTAGATTCTTACCGTCACCATACATATGTATTATTTAATTTAGTTCCCATAATGCGGAAGTGACTTAGACTCTCTATTGTTCTGCCTTCGGAGCTCAGCCACTGGGCCAATCTAAAGTGTCTACCTCATTCTCTGTTACACGCTATTGCTCTTTCTCTCTCTCTCTCTCTATCTCCCTCTTCCATATTTATGCTGGCCGTGAAATGTTGAAGCTATCTGGTGAAGTACATATCCCTAAATTCACCTTATATTACCTTTCACATTCAAGTAATTACTACTGCGTTTGACAAGTAGTTGGTGCTTATCTAGAATCGTGGCAGACTTTGACTTCAGCCCACCCAGGTGACGACAACCCCTAGCAATAAAGATCTGTATCGGCACTACACTAAGAACATGTTAACACAGCAGTGAGCAGTGAGAAGACGGTCTTACCACGCATTGTTTAGTAATGGGATCGCCTATATGTGTAGTGTCAGGATCACTAAAACGTTTAAAAAGTAGAACACGTTATAGTTTACAGATCGCAATAATTTATTAATTGTACACTTAAATATATTTAAATGTTTTATTTGAATAAAACAAAAACAACATACAGTAGTAGCTTTCAAGTGCAATTCCCATAATCTAAGTAAATTCTGTTATTTTAGTTAATCCCATTTAAACATTGCAGTGTCAGTCTGTGTCTCAACAAATATTTTGTATATTTATGTAAATGCATGTATTTAATGCTCCTTCACCATAAACTCATGTCAATATATTACATTTTTCATGGAATTTCTGTTCATTTTCGTAAAGGATATGATTAAAGTTTAGTAGCGATACCTTTGAAGGCTTCTTTCGTTTTTACTATTATTAGTGTTGAAGAGTACCCAGGTTATATTTAATGAGAATGACTGTCTGTCTTCAATGTCCTAATTAGAACATCATTAACTTTTATGGCATGGAATTATCTTCTAAATATACCAAGAACTCAAACCTCTTCTATTTAGAATATTATCTGTTTCTGGCATGTCAGCTTACACTAACTCACACCAAAGGAGCAGTAGTTCTAAAATAGTCCGTATAAATGAGATAATTGTTGCAAGGAACCACTAAAAAACATTCAATACTATAACCTTACTGTGTAAAACTTTGTAACCCAGTTAAAGAGATCAGCAATATTTTGTGGACCTCAATTTGAGTGTTGGAACTAAAAATGACCGGTCTGATCTTTACAGTACAGTAATTACAATGTGAACCTGGAAGTGGAATTGGCCTATATGATTTAGTGCTTCATTGACGTATTAGTAAGGTGCTTAGAATATCTGGACGCAGGCCTGGCAAATAGCTTATAAAGCAGTCCTCACGGCTAGGGCCTTCACTCAATTCAAATACAAATACAAATCACTCAGCAGAATAGGTCTTGTTATTTTATAGTGTCAGGACCTCTTTACGCTCTGTGTGTGTTAGGAGTTCCAAGGTCTTTGTGTCGAGGCAAAACTATATTCCCCATGACAATGCATGACTGGAGTTTCTATTTCATTTAGTGTGTTCATTCATTCCATATTGTCCACCACGGCTGTTTTGGAATGCCCGGTGATGCGTGCTCTTCTGTAAAGTCATCATTTCCCTTTGCCCCCTATATGCGGGCCCCGTCTCTCCTTTGGCCTCCTGTGGTTACAGGGACTCAAATGAGGGAGGCACTGGTGGGAAGGGTGTCTTCCTCCGCAGCTGCAGACTTTGCTGTGACATTGGGAAAAATGGCGGGAAATCTTTATAAAGCTTGACGTGCAGGATTATGTTTAGACAGCATGTTGATCAATGCTAGTGAGCGAAGCTGTGTTTCTCTACATTGTGTAATAACAAGGTAGTTTTAATTATTTTGTGTCTGAATGGAAAATTCTAACAATCAAACATTTCATTCATGCTGTTAGAAAGCTTGCCTGAACTCTGACAATGAATGTACACTGCATGAGAGTTCATAGACTGCATAAATGGATGGTGACCTTAAAACCCATTTGTAAGGTAACAGCAAGGCACAACCACTGGAAAGCCCTTGTATAGACCAGCGGTTTTCAAACTGGATCACTGAGTAGAAGTGAGTTGGTCACGAAAATTGCAAGCGGTCATTGAATGAATGAGGAATATCAAATATCAATCAATACTATCGTGTTGTTCCACTCATTGGATGTGAATAAGGTTGTGGCAAAATAGCCTCCTTCTTCCTGATTGGATAAAATCCTATCTAGCCACATGCACACCATAGATTCTGAGGGGCTCTGCTCAAAAATATTTGGCACACACACACAGCTATAGCATTAGCTAAAATGGATAGGTTTTGGGTGTTTGGTGTGTCTCTAAATAGATTAGTCCTCTCTAGGTGGGTCTTGGCATATAAAGTAAATACCTGCCTTTATTGATTTAAATCTAATTATCCCAAATTGGCCCACCTTGGTTCTAAGCTATGCGTGTGATCTGCTTACGTAACACTAATTAGCTAGATGTCAGTCTATGTCATGGTATACTGAAAAGTATTTCACAATATCTTCTTTTGTTAATTTTGGAGCTGCAAGAAACTCAAATATAAACGCTGTTAATGTCTGTTTTGACCTACTGTAACACAATATATTAAATACTTTGAAATGCATTTGGCTCCACAATAAATCACAGCCAATTTAGCCTGTATAGTCATTGTATTTGACTATACAGTAGACTAAAAGCCAACATCACACACCATCACACATAATCAGGGCACTTCATTAGCAGAAACAACCAATCACATATACACAAAGCATATAGCTTTAATTCAAATCATAATCTTTCTTTAAGATAAACCAAGCTGGCAAGACGTGAATAAAGTAACCTGTTGAACAATGTAAATCCATTTAATCCATTTGGCAGGGTTAACCTTTATTTAATCAACAACACATTATTATACCACTGCACAGCGCGCACACAGAATAACCATGTGTGATTATCATGTTGGATTTAATTTTCTCCTATTGTAGGATACCAGCCCTCCTTACCTCCCTGAAAGAGGTGAAAGGTCATGGTGTGTTCCTGTCCAATAGAGTCCCTTCCCGGTCAGAGCAGAGGCCTGCGCTGGGCCATGTACTCGTTCAACCTTGAGCCTGTCACTTCCCATCTATCCCCCAAACGCAAACGCACCTTTGATTATCCCAGCACAACCCAGCCACCCATTTCCATTGCCCCTGGGAAAACTGGCATTCTGTGTGTGTGTGAGCGCTTGTGTTTGCGTGCATGTGAGGGTGCGTGCATGCATGTGTGTGTGTGTGTGTGTGTACGCTCAGTGGCGGGTGTTATTCCTGTCATAGTGAGTTAAGACTTTGAGTAGCTCAGTGAACCCGGAGGTGAAACAGACCGCTGCCAGGATGACATGGCAGCGGTCAAGCTGGGGCTTGGCAATGCTTCAGGGCCGGGTGTCACAAGACAAAACAAACACTATATAAAATTTAAAATGAATACTGTAAATAGATGCAAAACAGGTTTACTCTATGTTAAATATTAGTAAATACAATGCATATTGAACAAAGTAGGGGTGTAAGAAAGTATAAATACACTCAAATATAACAGTATTACATTGCGCGATACTGTATCGATTCTCTACACTATTGATTAAAATATTTTTTTTTAATGATTTGCTCAATATATTTGATAAAGAGACCATGTACAAAATACAATAACCTCAAAAGTGAGAAAAGATGCTTGTTACCATATTTAGCTTTAAGCTAATTTCCATCCAAGTTCCTGAGCAAGTTTATGTAATTGTATTTGATATTTTTTTCAGTGTCGCCACATATTAGCTTTGCTATGACAATTTTCCAAATGACATGACATGACAAAATATCGCAATATATCGAATTGTGTCCTGTATCGTGATATGTATTGTATCGCAAGATCTTTGTAAATACACAGCCCTAGCACAAAGGCATACATCAAGCATAGCGATAGTTCAGGCAGGCCACAAAGTCACGCCCGGTCAAACTTAATCTCAATTGTTAGCTGATCACAATCAGCTCCCTGCCATTTGATCTTAGTGACCAGACTGCTCAGCCAATCACGGCAAACCATACTATAGACAAAACTCGTCGGGGCACTTATTCAAAATGTCCTTTCTTATCGCTTCCTCTGCAAGCTTTTATGCATCCCACCACCTCCCGACCTCCCCCATTAATGATGTGTTTGATTATTTAATGTCACGGTTGTGGGGGGCCTGGGTGTTGCTCTGTTTTGTACCTAATGGGGGGTCTTTTTGCTGCTCTCCCTGCCTTGGGCTTTCCATGTATGCGCATGGAAAGGCAGGGAGCTCCCGGAACAGAGCCATACCTTCAAATAGAAATAACTTCATGAAAATAAAATACTTTTTTGACAGGTCTGTAGTACAACAATGTAAACATGCTAGAATTGCTTATTTTGCCATAATAAGATACTCTTTTCTTCTTTTCATACACGTTTCCTGTTGCAGTGCTCCGCTTCCTGTGGCCGAGGATTCAAACACCGCAAGGTCAGCTGTCTGGGCCGATCGGGCCTCCCCGTCCCAGAGGAGAGCTGCCAGCACCTGCCGTCCAAGCCCAGCAATCAGAGGCGCTGTCGCGGTGCCCGCTGTGCTAAGTGGAAGACTGGCGACTGGGCAGAGGTAACTGTAGGACCCTCCTTGCTGTGAGGCACTCCATTCCAAGTACATTCCCACGCTGCTTCTTCCTGTTCCACTCTAATGTGTTAAAGAGTGTGTGTGAAAACATATGTGTCTGTCTTCCGCCATGCCTGCCTGCTAACTGTTCCGCATCATGTTGTCGTGGGCCTGGGTGTTGCTCAGGCCTGGGGCAGGGGACTGCGGCTGAACCACAGAGCAGTAAACTAACCAGAAGCAGGGATGCAGCCTTCTCTTTCATCTAGCGCTACATAAGGTTAAGTCCAGACTAGTCTCACAGAGCCACGTCTTTGCTTACGTGAAGGCCGGGCCTGGGACACAGCGCTGGCTAACTGCGTCAAGACCCGCGTACTTGACAGTAGAGGTATTTTGATTGACATGCACAACAACCAACTACGTAACTCAATGACAAAGTCGGACGTTAAACTTTATACAGAGGAATTTGTTCAAAAACGTACTAACACAACTCTGGTTGTTTTCAGGTATTGTAAATCTGTTTTTAATATTTTATATCGGTTAGATAAGTTTGTTTTTAATTTTTAAATATAGGCCTGCACTAGTGTCGCATGTGTGATGTAGTGCTAATAGACCTCGGCAGTCGTGTCGTCACAGTTAAAAGTCTGGAGCACTTCCGAGTCTAAAATTCAAAAGTGAATAGGATCACAGAATGGCATTTTTCCTATTGTTTCATTTTGTTTTAGTCAGTGCTAATAAATAGATCTTTCGGCATACATTTCATATTTGTTGAGGTCTTCATTTTCAAGTTATATGCTGTTTGCTAACTGCAAAAAACAGTCCCTTCAAAACTTTGTGCAAGCTAGTATATTTTAATAGTGTCGAGATAAAAAACGTTTTTTTAACTTATTTTAGTTTTTAAATGTAGTAATTACTAATGGAAGTTGCTATGGTAACATCACAGCCTGGCCTTACATTTCCCGCTGAGCGATCCTGCACCGGGAGACGTATTTTATATGCGCTGGAGCAATAGCAACATGCTTACTTTGACTACTTATCGGTCTCGAAATGTGGAACCACCAGTATTTTCCTGTAGGAAAATGTGCCTTTGACAAAACCGCTAAGTTTGCAACATATGAGTTAATCACAGACCGTGGTAGGGAAGAATATCGAAAACGCAATTCATTTCTCTCATAAGGAAAAAATGCTTAGACCCAGAAGTCCATATATGGGCATAATGGCGTATGCCTGGTGAGGTCTATGGATGGAAAAGGCCAGACTCCAGACAGTGTGAATCTGCCCCCTTTCCCCACACCATACACACACACACCTAGTTTTATATTTTCCCTTCTTCCTCTCCCTGTTTTCATCTCCACATCTCCACATCCACACAATCCACATCTGTTTCATCTTCTTTCTCGTTTGTACGCCTTTTTAAGTGGTATTTCCGCTAACCTTCTTTGCTAGCTGTGGTTGTTACAGCCCCCCTTCTAAACTACTTCCTCCTTTTACTCTCTCTGTCTTCACCCTTCCCAGTCACGCGTTAGCTTGCCTTCGCGATCTCCTCGCGAGGCGGGCCGTTCACCTCAGCACACGTGTTCACGTGGGCTAGGCTGCCGGAGACACACAGGTGCCCCATCTCTCTCCGTCTCACCAGTCTCCGCCCCACTGGATTGCACTTCCAGCACGGGGCCACATCTGTGCGCCATGCTGTGCTTCAGAGAGGATGTTTCCTTTCTCCCAGACTGCTGTGCAGCAATAGGCAAGGACAGAATGACTCTACACTCAGCGCTTGAATACTGAGCCGACAGTCAACAAGTCACGTACTGAAAAACAAATGCAGCTACAAGACACTTTACGACCTAATAAGGAATGCCTATATATGAGTCTGTTTCCTTACAGTATTATGTTGGTATTGCATTGCAAATGAGCTGTTCATGCTTAAAAGGATACATGAAAGGGATGTGATGGTGTCTCTCTAGATTGGTTCCCATCCATTAACTTAACAGGGTAGTTTCTCACCTCAAATGAAGCATCTGGACATGTTTACCTTCTCCATCCTCGCACACAGTTAAGAGCTGTTCTGTTGGAGATGTCTCTCCTTTAGACAAACACACACACACACACACTGTACACCATCTCCACCTTTCTGTTAAGTGTTTAATACACATACTGAGTTGAATAAGATGCCCCACACACATACTGTAACAGCCATTAAAGCCAGGCAGCATTGACAGTAACACGATTGTAATGCAATATGTTGATGATCCAAGCTAGCACAGCCAGGAAACATCTTACGTCACCACAAACTTTTTTTTTCTTTTTGTTATTGTTATTAATAAAAAGGCATTTTATTTGATAACTGATGATAAAACATACTGACATCAGGAAAAAAAATACACGGTCATAAAATAAAACTAAAGTTTGCACTCAAATCACCGCCATACATACGCCCACCTCAAATCTCCTTAGTATGTGTGAAGTATGTTATGAAACATGGTCGCTTTCTTTGTATCCTCCTCTATACCGCATGAACCCTCGCTTCCATTGTTTCTCTAACATATTTGTTTTGGAAAAGTATTGTTGGGTGTGTAGTATTATATATGTATAATCAGTGTGTAGTATGAGGGAGAGAGAGCGAGAAGTTTGCTTTTTACTCTGGGAACAGTTAACGGACCTTCACTGTTTTGACAAGTGTGTTTCATCCTTTTACATAATGCACCACACTGCACCATCAATACCACAACAAAGGTCTACCTGTTCTTTCTCAACTTAACCTTCTTAGTTAAACAGGTAAACCTAATAACTTGATGATTGTCCAAAAAGTTAAATCACAACTTTAATTGCCATTTCAATCTTTTATGTTGAGCATACAACTTTAATTGTCATTTCAATCTTTTATGTTGAGCATACAACTTTTATCGTCATTTCAATCTTTTATGTTGAGCATACAACTTTAATTGTCATTTCAATCTTTTATGTTGAGCATACAACTTTAATTGTCATTTCAATCTTTTATGTTGAGCATACAACTTTTATTGTCATTTCAATCTTTTATGTTGAGCATACAACTTTAATTGTCATTTCAATCTTTTATGTTGAGCATAAAACTTTAATTGTCATTTCAATCTTTTATGTTGAGCATACAACTTTAATTGTCATTTCAATCTTTTATGTTGAGCATACCGTGCACAGAGATGAATAATGGTTCAAATGAACAACCAGTCACATGTTACTATTTAGCAGAATACAGACTCGGTCGTACGGACCAGGCTGTCAGTCTCTACACTTCAACGTGACATGTAACATACAGGTCATTTTAAAAGCCTTACCTGTCCTTGTTTCAGTGTTCAGCGTCATGCGGCAGTGGGATTCAGCGGCGGGAGGTGTTCTGTCAGGATGGAGACCGACGGACCCCACAGGAGACCGACTGCCCCCTTTCCTTCCGTCCTGCATCCAGCCAGACCTGTGCGGCTGTGGAATGTCCCTCCCGGTACTGGTGGAGAGAAGGAGAGTGGCAAGCGGTAAGAGCCTGTGCGGGTACACGGTCTTAAGTTTAACAGTTGAGTAGCACGCCGCCAGTTCGAGGAATATTAGCCCTGTTGTTCCCAGCCAAGCGCGAGGCACCGTAATCGTCAGTAGGCTGCAGCTGCTTCTACTCTCAGTGGAGGCAAACTGTCAGTGAGTGTTGGGGGTGGGGGAAGGGGGGGTAGCAAGCGGTGCACACAGGGGAAGGGAGAGAGGAGAGCTTGTGCCCGGACGAAACTCCGATAACAGCATATTTTTAAAGCCTTTAAATGCTGAGATTAATATTTACAATTTGCTTGCTTGACCTCTTTCATTTTCCTGAAAATCTTTTTTTCTGTTTTGGTGTGAGTGTTCGACTCCCAGCTTAAAGCTATGGCAGTAAAATAACTCCAAATAAGCTCCTAACTGGCTGTAAGTTATTACTTAATATACTTCTGTTGGCTACTCACTATAAATCACGTTTGGATAATAGGACCTGCTAAATGACCACATTCTTAATTTGTGTCCTTAATGTTAAAATAATTGAGAATTACGGTCAGCTAGCAGCTTGAAATATCCTCTTTTACTGTAAAGAAGAGTCTTAATTAGTGCTCAGCATCTCCTGCTTGGGTCACCCAGTGTGTCAAGAACAACTGGATGTAATTGGCTGCTGAGCACTCACATGGAGACCATGGTCTGGCTGTCCAAGAAGCTGATATGTTGGATCAAACAGAACAGACTAATGAAAATAATGTTTGAGATGAAAAGATGTATATAGTACTGCCACCACTAATAATAATAATACGAACAATACTAATAATAATCCTAATCAAATATAATAATAAAAATAGTAATAATAATAATAATAATAACAATAAGGATCTTGACCTGTTTAATATAATCATTATTTACATCATTCTCTCTGCTAGGCTGGAACTCATCCAAGTTTTGTTTTTTCCATAAAAAAAACAACAACCATATACAGTATATACTGTATATTTAGATACATACATAGTGATACATATTAGTATGTATGTCTAATGCATTGTATCAGCACCCATGCCATGTTCCAGTTAGCTGCATGTGTCTACAGCCTAGCAGAGCTGCAGCATATAGGCACACAATAACAGTTGTCTGACGGTGTGGAACACAAATTAATGATTATAGCCAGCTGCAGTGGGCTGCCTTTCCTAATAGCTTCAAGTGTTTCTGACGCAAGCGGGAGCCCCAACTAGCTCTGTGTTCCCCGCTTGTGTCAAACTCCAGTCATACACTTGAGTTATTAGAGAGACACTGACGCGCTTTATGTTCGGCCGTCTGTTGTAAAAACGGAGGGAAGTCAAAGTAGTCAGCACCTCACATCACAACACAAGTGTTGCATAACCTCTTGTCGGCCGTGTCCTTCAGATTCTTATACTCAACAGTGTTTCCTCACGCTTCTTATCTAATGTTTTGACAGCAGTCTTCTGTTTCTGTTGAAGAAGGTTTCACTCTGGTTACTACTAGGAAACAATACTTTGCACTGAGCAAAGTCTAAGGCACACGGTATATGCTAAACTGTAGTCTGCACGTGCCTACTTACAATAACAACAATATGAGTGTACAGTACACCCACTCAATGTATGTTATGTTATGATGTTAAAGGTTTAGTCAGCCATTAATCACGGGATTGGGACAGGACCGAAAATAAAGTCAGTGGGAGTGGGCGGGACCGGGAATCGTAATAACACTGACTCACAACTTTATACACAAATACACAACATACATAAAATAACAAACAATCATCATCTATGTACTGTGTTTTGTTGTTTTTCTTACTTTAACTGACAGACTCCGGTTAATGGGAGTTGGAGGGAATGGAAGTCAATTTTTTTTAATTGGGATTGGATGGGATTTTTTCCCAAATGTTTTCCTGGGATTTTTTTTGTGGGAGAGGTTTGAAAATACACTCCTGTGTCACCCTCTAGTCAGCCATCACAAGATAATAAAGTTTTTGCCAAATTAACTTAATATATCCTTGCATTTCGCTATAATAAGCCGTTCTCTGTGAATGCTGAATAAATAGCCCTGGCATTGAAAATAGGAATTTAAACAAAGTGGCAAACACAGCTCACAACAACAATGCCGCATGGCTTCGCAATGCTTTTCAGTGTGTGGGGGGGCTTCGGAGGGAGTTTGTTTTGATTTGAGCTCAACGACCATGCACTCTCAAGAATGACTAAACCTGCTTTTAATAAACTCATCCACCATAAATCAAGCATGCCACGAAGTCTATGCATAATCTCAAATGTAAGATGATCACAATCAGTTCACTGTCCAGCTCAACTGATCACGGCAAAGCATAGGATTGGCCAATCTGGTCAGGGTGCTTTCTCAAGCGTCCTTAGCCTTCATCCATTCTTAACGTTTCTTCTGCAAGCTTTTTTGCATCCCACTACTTCTCCACCTCCTCCATTAATGCTGTGTTTGATTACTTAATGTCAAAGGGCTTTCCTTGTATGCTCATGGAAGTGCTGGGAGCTCCCAGAACAGAGCCATACCTCCAAATATAAATAATAATGTCCTGACTGAAATAACAAAGGAGCTACTAGACCTCTGTAAAGGCATAATACAACACAACAATATACAGTATAGCCCACTGTGTTTCTCTTCTTCTTTCCATTACCCCAGTGCAGTGTGTCGTGCGGGCCTGGCCACCGGTGGAGAGAACTGCAGTGTGTCGACCAGAACCAGGACCAGGTCCACGAGATGTATTGTGTGAACCAGCTCAGACCTCCGGACTCAGAGAGCTGTAACGGCCATGCCTGTGAGATCCTCTGGATCACAGGGGAATGGACTGAGGTGAGAGCCAGTTACCGTAGAGACGTGGGCCCTGTAGCTGATCATGTGCATGTGCAACATAAACTATGCTAACCTAAGCACAGTTGATGTGCTCCCACCTCTGCCATGGTACCTCAACCACTGCCTAACACGTCCATGAACAGTATATATCCTGTTTTTAATCCCCGTTTCATCAGATCAGCACTATTATTTATACATTATACATTACACATTATTTTATTATTATGAATCCCTTTGTTGGTCCTAAGACTCACCCATTTCACCTGTCCAGACTAGTTACTGTAACTAGGTTACACAAAAGAGCATAGTAAGCTTGAAAACATACGGTTGACGGTTGCCCAACTGTTATTGGAGGACAGGCGAAAAAGGGTGGGGCTTTGGATCGGTCAATTATTTCTGTTGAAATGAAATTCTATGAAATACATTTACATTTACGGCTATAATCCAAAGCGATTTACATGTAGTACATTTGTCAACAGTTGGACAGGTCATCCACCTGCAATTGTAAGCAACCAATATTATATCATAATAGTTAACAGCAGGTTGTCATCATGTCTACTACCACGTTAATATATAATTAAATCATCCAACAAAGTTCCTAGTGGCCTGAATAATGAAGTGCTTAATACTAACGTGCTAAGTACATCAGAGCAGAACAGGGTTTTTTATTATCTTTTTAAGAGTATAGTAGAAACATTTGAGTAAGACATTTGAGTTAGCATTGAATGCTAAGAGGTGGAGAGGTCGCGAATTGAGCTGTCTAGGTAGATTGTAAAGAGGAGTGTCTTGAGTCTCTTGCAATATTCATGAACTGTATGTTTTTAAATGAATTACCTGATGCATGCTTCTGTCAACAGAATGTTTTGCTAATGATAACTGGCCCAAGACTTGACTAACTATTGATAGTAAGTCACTTTAGACGACTTCTGCTATTTGCTGTGAATGAGCATGTCAATGCTCGGAACAAGCAATACCAACCAGCTCATGAAAGCAATCTGCCGTCAGCCCACTGGGATGAAGCCGCCGAATGACATAAGGCAGTGATGTTGCTGAATCACGAGAGTGACTCTGCCCTCTTATTCAGTGCTCAGCAAGCTGTGACCAGGGTTACCGGCGGCGCCTGGTGTCCTGCAGTGAGGTGCATGCTGGGAATGATAACTATGAGTACGGTCATCAGTCTTCCTCCATCTGCCCCGGGACCCCCCCTGAGAGCTACACGCCATGCAACCTGGGCCCGTGCCCGCCTTCGCATGAATGGAGGGTCGGGCTCTGGGGACCGGTGAGCGAGGCCCCTTGCCATTTAATTCCACGTCCGCGCTGTGAAATACGCCGCGGTGATTTATGACGGCGTTTTGTCAGACGGCACGTGGGCGCACACACTCACGCTAGATTGTAAGCTGAGCCCTCGTTTAGTAAATGTTTGCGGACACAAAGTTTATGCACGAGATGAATAACTGTAGAGTACAAGCTCAAGTGATGATTTACTGAATAAAATAAATACGAATTTAATGATAGTGTTGATATTATGTTAAACTGCTTCATTAAACAGCATAACTAAACGATTTATTTCTTAATTTGATTTACTGTTACTATAATGAATATTATATAAACGACGGCCCTTCATTTGATTCACTATTACTATAATGAATATAAACTTCTGTAAAATGTAATGCTGTATGTTGTAAGATTTCAAATTGATCAAAACGTTTGGTCACATTGAATGATAATGAAAATAATAATAAAGTAATTGTACCGCACACACGCACAACCTCTCCCTACAGCATGTACAGTATAGCCTCACACTCTTCCCTCCCTCTCCACTTAACGGCTGTACCTGTTTTGAACTAAAGCTGAGAATGAACACCTTTGTAATGCTTTTTGTATGTTGTTAAAACACACTTTACTTGACTTCAGACCACATTTGTATTAACCACATTCCCGTCATCCCCCCCTTGCAGTGCTCTGTGAGCTGTGGCGACGGAGTCACGGAGAGGACCGTGCAATGCGTGCCAACAGATGCTCAAGACGTCAATAGGTGTCCTCGTGACAGCATGCCCGCAGCCAGGAAAGGCTGCAGCAATCCCAGTTGTAAGTACCAGTCATCGTTGACGCATGCTGCGCCCACACAAAGGGTCAAGGCCACCGCGGACTTGCTACACCGCTCCCCATGTCCAATATTGCTTATAGCGCCACTTGATCTCCACCATGTCCAAAGACTTGGCCCTTGATGAAATTGTGATCCAAGACAAACATCAAAAGACTGGACTGTCTGCCTGTGTATTTACTACCCCCTACGGTGGAACTGGACGGCAAATTCATTTTCTCTGATTCCATGCTGCAATTTGCCATGTGTGCATTTGTGTGTGTGTGTGTATGTTGTAATGTATGCTTTTTATTTCTGCCTGCGGGCATGATTTTCATGCCTGTGTCTATGGTCAAATCCTTACACGATGCACCTATTTGGTTCTGTCTGTCTTCCAGGCCATTTGCCTGCTAGCTGTCAAGACGTCCAGGACAGGAACGGCCCACTCCCAGATGGCGAGCACTTTCTCAATATTCAAGGAAAAGCACTTGAGGTAATATTATATGACTATTACTGTAAGACATCTTAAATGCAGAGACCAGCATTTACACAGGCTTCCTTTACTTGGGGAGCTTTGTCCTGCCTCCACTTATCTTAAATGTCTTAAACACCGACTGGACACCCTGCTCTGTGTCTCGCAGTAAAGCTTGCCTGTCTATACTGTATGGAGCAGTTAAAGGTATAGCCAACTATTGTAAACTAATTGTAAGCTACTACATTTTCAAATTCACTAATTATCTATTTGCATTTCGCTATCTTACCGTTCTCTGTGTGAACAAATTGGCGAGCACCGCTAGCAACAATGCCGTTTGGCTTCGCAATGCGTTTCAATGTGTGGGGCTGAGCTTCTGAGGGAGGTTGTTTTGATTTGAGCTCATAGGTAACAAGCGCTCTCAAGAATGACTAACCCTGCCTTTAAGAAAGAGACACCACAGGTTACTGCAAAAAACATATTTCCAGG
Source organism: Forbesichthys papilliferus (assembly GCA_025399855.1). Taxonomy (NCBI): domain Eukaryota; kingdom Metazoa; phylum Chordata; class Actinopteri; order Percopsiformes; family Amblyopsidae; genus Forbesichthys; species Forbesichthys papilliferus. Next base: position 28,953 of record JAODOY010074987.1, read on the forward strand.
ATGATCAACAGGCGACCTGGATTTTAAATTGGGACTGTAACCCCTGACAGATTTAAATGGGTTTTGACATGCTTTGGCTCTGCTGAAAAAGCCCAACTGGCAGCGATAGGAAGCGCTTTTGAAAGCCCAGCATTTTCAGCTGAGACGATTTGGTTGCAGAATCTCTGTGGGAATTCACATGTTGCAAATAGACATGCTAGTTTGTGTTATCAAGAAATTCTTTCATATGTAATATTCTATACATACTTTTTTGTGTTTGTATTGTTGTGGTAGTCCGGGGATATCATCTGACTACCAACTTCTCCATTGTTGCTGTCGTTGTGTGCAAGAAGTAGGATGTGACGGGTGCTCGTAGTATTTGTCCCGCCCCTTCACCGCTGCGATTGGACGGCCGGGAAAACAGTGCCAGTGACGGACACGGTGTTTCACCCGAAGTCGAAAATGTTTTAACTTCTCCACACCACGCTCTTGGTGTTTTTAGAAGCCTGGAAAAACGCGGCGGTCCCATTGGAATCAATTGAAAATTAAGGCTGGAGTGAGAAAAAACGCTTTGGTGGACACGGAGCTTGCAATGCTGGAGAAAGTTTGTTGATATTTGAACTCGATCAAAACAAAACAACTCTCCCTTCAATGCCACGGGGTGCTCCCTCAGAAGCTCCACCATTGGATACTCATTGCCAAGGCTGGGATAGTGTTGTGTCGTGCGGTCTGCACCACTTTGCTTGTGTTCACGTTTACAGTGCTGTGTGGTAACACCTGAGTATTTATTTCAACATGGACAGCTAGTGGAGAGTGCAGTGTATTAGCTTACAATAGCTGACTATTGTTGTTCTCTCCTCCCTCCACCTCCTCCACCTCCTCAGGTCTACTGTGCAGCAATGCAGACGGAAAGGCCGCAGGAGTACATCACCTTGTTGGCCGGAGAGCAGGAGAATTTTTCAGAGGTCTTTGGCTTCAGGTAAACAACTAATACGATAATAAAGAAAACAGCCTCTGCCTACACCAGAGCCCCAATACTGGAAGTTCAATTACATAGTTTGGAAAATCTAAACGGACAACAGGCGAGGGGCCATGAGGTTCAGAAAGGTCACATGTGTGTGTGCGTGTGTGTGTGCGTGCGTGCGTGTGTGTGTGTGTGTGTGTGCGTGCGTGCGTGCGTGCGTGTGTTTTCCAGACTAAACGACCCCAGCCAATGTCCAGCCAATGGTTCCAGGAAAGAGGACTGTGAATGTCGGAGGGACTACTCTGCTGCTGGCCTCTCTACTTTTTCCAAGGTCCGCCTTGACCTCAGCAAAATGCACATCATCAGTGAGTCAAATACACACACACACACACACACACACACACAAGTAAACACAAACATAACCATTTAACGCATTAGTCTCATGTTTTACGTATACATGTTTTATGTATATATGCATGTGTTATATGTATATACTGTATATATATATGCCCTATCAGTGACATTCTCTCGTTAAAGGATGTCCAAATGGTAAACCCCTCCGACTTTCTGCAGCTACTCTAAAATAAGAGCCTCTGTCGTGTCAGCATTTAATTATCTCCATGCGTGTGAGAGTTAATGGACTCAAGATGCCTTCAAGGGGCATTTAAGCGCTTTCTCGATTAAACGGTTTGGGTGTTTAGATAGGACAGCGCTAAGATGATGAATCGCTTTTAATTTGCCTTGACTGGTTTAAGTTTTACCACAGCAGAAGATGCAAGCAAGTCAATTTATACAATCGCAATTCAGCATTGCACCGCATGTACTGATGTCCTAACATCATATTCATGACCATTGCTCTATCTTGTCATGTAGCCACAGACTGGCAGTTTGCATCGACGCGAGAAGGCCACAGTGTCCCATTCGCCACAGCTGGAGACTGCTATAGTGCCGCCCGTTGTCCACAGGTAAAGCCTGCTCTAGTGTAAACATTATTTTGTACATCTGTTTTTCTTTAGTGTTCGCATGTGTGTGTGTGTGTGCATGTGAGCGCGCGCGCGCAAATACATTAGCCTAACCGTATGTGCAAATGCACTCATGCCCAAGGCACTGCCTACTGTGCTGTAATGATGTGATGTATATGGGCAGTCCTGTGCAGTTCCCACACTCCAACTCCACCAGCTACCAGTCTGCTTTTAATCTGCAGCCCAGATACACAGTCTCCTGTGTGGGAATGCTCAGAGGGCTTACCACCAGAGAAAGCCAGTAAATGCTGTCTTATAAGGTTTTCACCTGCTTCTCTCATCCGCTTCTTTGGAAAGAGGAGGCCACTAAAAGAGAGTATAACTGGATCTACGCAAAATTCACCATCAAATAGCTACATGAAGCAATACTTATGACTATAATAGTACTTAGGTCCTATTACTGGAATTCATAGATTTTGACTTGACGGCTTATTTTTACTTTTTGTCATTATATTTGTGTAGTGGTTTATCTATTAGGTAAATTAATGTCTAAATGTGCATTTTATGAGCGTACGAGATATTACAAAACGTTACAGTAGCCATGGGGGCTGTATGTCGCTCATGCAACACTGCCCCCTGTGGTGTGGCGTGGAATACATTTTTCTGCAGGGTCTGTCTATCTCGAGAATGCTTACTACTTACTCAAGCTCAAATCAAATCAAAACAAAAATGCCGCTCCTTCAGAATGCCCACACATTGGAAACCCATTGCAAAGCCTACGGCACTGTTATTGTGAGCCATGCTTGCCACTTTGATTGTATTCCAGTTTATGGCGCCAACGCTGTTTTGTAGTACCGGGTTATGTATTCGGCATGCACAAAGAATGGTAAACCAGCAGAATGTGAAGAGATATTTGGTGAATTTAACAAACAATATTGTATTGTGTATTATCTTACAATAACAGACTATAACTTTAATCTATGTTTATTTGGCAGGGCCGCTTCCAAATCAACCTCTCAGGAACAGGATTTCAGTTGGCCAAGGACAATAATTGGATCTCCCAGGGCAACTATGCTGTAGCTGACATACAGAAATCCCAGGTATTGATAAAATACATCTTATCATGTGAATACAGAGGCTTGCGTTGGGCAGTTTTTGAAATTGTGTGAAATGATTATAAAACTCAGGGTGTACTTTATTTAAAGGTACTGGTGTTCTGCTTCTATTGCCCATACACAGTAGTTGTTCTGTTGTCCATTCAGAGATGCCTGTCAGCACACCGATGTTGTAACTGTTGGGTTATTTAAGTTACCGTCCCTTCAGCTTTAACCCGTCTGGCCATTCTTAGTGCTTGCTGGAGGTTTTAATGTTGCGTGTTAACATCCCTGGTGATCTGCCATTTGAGGGCCACTCAAAGCATACCATTTGGCACCCAACAACCATTGTGGACTGTCCATCCGACCACACTCCCATCCTCCCTCCCTCCTCTCCTACTTGTCTTGGTTCCAGAAGGCCCGGGCATGATCCCAAATGGGCTTCGTATCGCAGGATTCTCTGGCTCCTGTGACTCCTCAACAACCTCCAGAGAGGGGTGCCTTATTGGGCAGCTGCTCCCTCAAGTCTGCCCCCCAACGCCTCCCATGCTTTTGAAATGGAGATCGCTTTTTGGCAAGGCAAAAACCGGCAGAAGAGGAGATGCCAAAAGTGTTCACACACTGGTCTGGTCTCCATATCTTGCGGTCCTGCTCGGGGTCCTTGAGGCTGTTTAATAGATAAAGCCAGGTTGAGGTGGGGCAGAGAAATGAGGCACTCCAGATGAGATGACAAAAGTTGCTGTTGCCATGTGATAGCGTTCTTGGCACATTTACCACCATGCAATTGACTTCTTTGTTTCTCAAAGTGTGTGTGTGGACCTGCCTAATATGTGGCATGCAAATGATTCCAGTGAAGTGCTGTTCATTAACTAGCTGCAGATATCCGCAGTTATTCAAAGAGGTGGTCTGCTTTGTATCTAGTGGATCCTTCACCATTGGCGCCTGCCTTTGTTTGAGGCAGACTTTTGAGAAATGAATGCAAGATGCATTGTCATCAAACAGACCCTGTTACTTAGCTTAGCTTACTGCAAGAGATGAAGTTTCAGGTCAATTGGTACAGAGGCATGTACCATACTCTCAAAGTAAAATTCTCTAATTTATTTACATTGTATGTTGTGTATGAAAAAAATCTAATAATAATAACAATATGCACACCCACTTTATTAGGTTCAGCTTTCTCTGCCACTGGTGTAATTTAGCCCAGGGTCCATTACTGTCACATTCCTATCAGCTTTCAGCAGCTTCTGAGACGCTCAAACTACCCTGTCTGGCACCAGCAGTCGTTCAGCCGTCATAAGTAATTTAGATGTTGTTTTTTCCCTGGCCACAGGATGGCAGCAGAGTCAAAGGGATGTGTGGAGGCTACTGCGGAAAATGTACTCCATCCTCTGACTCTCTTCAAGTAACAGTGACGCAGATCTAATAGCGTCAGAGAGGTATAAACTAAAGTATAACAGCAGTTCTATTCATCATGATCTACTATATGATACGTTGTTTTAAAGTAAATAGACAATTGGAATAGTTTGACATGACTGTCTGCATGGTTGGGAAGTAACTGATAAAAAAAACAAACTGTAATCCATTACATTACCAGATGCAATTATGTAATCAGATTACTGGCACACACCAACACAGAAAAATAGCCTTGAATGGCATTTCAACAAACAATTTATAGGAGTGAAGTAATCCAAAAGTATTGGAAAGTAATCATATAATGTTACTACCGGTATATGTATGTAATCCAAAAATTACATAACTCAACTGTAACGAATTAGATATAAAAAGTAACCTAACCCTAACGACTAATAATGAGTGTCACTGTACACGTCTGTCTTATGTATGACAGTTCTCTTCAGGTGCTCATCGCATCAAGATGTCCTTGCTTTATGTGGTGCTACAGATGGCGTATGGCTCAACCTGTCCTCAAACATCCTCTAGCCTTTAAATGTGTACATAGTGTAAATGGATCTGGTGTGTAAGTACTGTACATGGCAATTATTTATTATACTGTACTACACATTTATTTTTATATTGTAAGATAAATTAAAGGTTTGGTTGCAAGAGCGAATACAGCAGTCTTACTGGCCACGCATCGAATACCTGCCAAAATAGGCCTTTGATTTTGGATGAACACAAACTGCACTGATTAAGGTGCCATATTGTTTCCTCATGCTTGTTGTTTGCAATGTATGATAACACGATAGCTGCCACTCTAGTCTTATGCAGCCAGGTGTCTCTATTCAGTGGGCCTTTTTGACATTTATACAGTACCGCACTCTCTGCTTTACACTCACTGTTGCCTGTCACCAGTGAATTCGAAAAACCAAGAATTGTGCCTAAACATTTTGTATCTTTAATGATATTTTTTATTTGTTTTTTTCCATGTTTTAGAATATCTTCCTAGTTTCATTTAGGAAAGAGGTCAGTTCAGATTCAGTTAATGTATTGTACACATTGAATTGTTTGGGTACGTTATGTTGTGGGAGACCCAAACAGCGCAAACTAACACAAAACAGCTGTCCATGGCTAAGACACTGTGCTCTATCACTCATAAAGACACAAATGAACAACAAACTTGCAGAATAAGGGGGAAGGCTTTCAGGTTAAACATATCACTGACATATTTGTATGCTGTCATATAAAAGACAGAATGGCATTGCCCTGTGTTACTTCATATCTCTGACTGTAACAAAAGCAGGACAGTCATTAGCCTTGTACTTTTAGTATGAAGGCAGGTTATCATATCTGCAGCAACATGAAAGGATCCTGAACTGACCTCAGGCCAGTAAAGATGCACTAAATGCTCGTTGGATGTAATGGCCCAGACTTGTCCTGGAGACACCACTGCCTAAACTACACAAGCTAGCATGTTCAGATGCTGCCTGCTAAAAATTGCTTCCTTATGTTCTATTGTCCATGTTTGTCTATAATGTGTGCATAATATGTAAAGATGTTTCCAAAGTTTATACTGTATGTTTATGTCTGATGCATTTGTTGTTGATAATATCAGGGTACTTTTTTGTCTATACTATGTCATTTGTTTATATTTTTTAATCAATGATATGCGTTTTGTGAGATGGTTTTCTTTTTATGTGAGTCGAGTAACAAGGAATTAAGTGGTGAGGAAAAAAATAAGAGAGAAATGATCATGTTACATTTGTTATGATTCTAAGCATTATGTGCTGGGCTACTTTAGGGTGGGGTTTATTTGAGAATATTTCTCCAAAATGTTAAAAGATGAAGGAAAAATACTGTTTTTCAGTGTCTTACAATGCTCTAAATGCATATGTACATGCCAAAGGGAATTTCAACAAAAGAATGCAACATTTTCATTGTGTTCATTGTTGATCTGATAATCACAATTTTGCTTTATATTTCTTAGTCAGGATTTTATTTCAGTCCAAGGACTTCTCAGGTGCCATAAATGAAGGGATTATTATGATATTTAAATGTATTTATTTATCTGTTACTATCATATTTTACATTATTGACCTGATTATCAGGTTATAGAGACATGCTATCATTATCACTCTTAATGACTTCAAAGATATACATGCTTTGTTTTATATGTCTGTATTTATTTTATTGTTTGTTGGATTGCTTTTGAATGTTCATAGCCTTTTATGAATGATGATAAAAGATGATGCAGGAATGTCATAAAACAAACCTTTTGCTGACATGTTTTCTGTCTCTTGGATGTGTTTATTTATATTTAGGTCATATCCAGATATTTTGTCCATATAGTGTTGTGTTGCCATTATGTAATGATTTCTGTATGATTTTAGTATTATTTAAGAGATATTGCAAGAAAGTAAAGTCTGTGTTTCACACCACAGTATCCTTGATACAGAAAATAACTATGCTGCAGCATAGCTCACATATGCACTTTATGAAAAGACATGATCTATTTTCATATTGTTTTAAAAGAGTATGGTAACAAGGGAATTAAACACATGTACAAACAGGGCTTGCCGAATGTCTGTCAACAGGAACGGTAGTGTGTTTTCAACAACACTAGATTAGTCTAATCTCAAATAAGTGGTTGCACAATTTTAGGTAATGTTATATAGACAGAAGTAAAGAAATATCTTACATTTGGTCTACATATAAAGAAAATGTAATACTACAGTAGGCTAAGCGTAGCATTCAATAATGTGTGGCTTTTTCAGCATAATCTTTGCTATACTCAATTCCGCATGGCAGGCATTGTGTCTTTTCACATTATAAGGACTACATCGTATCAGTAGATTACATTAGTTAGATCAAATGTTACAAGGGTGAGTCTACTCCAGTTATGCACATTCAGTCTCTCACCACATCTTTTTGGCAATTCATCTATATGCTAAAATCAAAGGGTGGCACCTGCATAGATTATAAACTTTGAGATTCCACTGGACCCTGGTTGGTGTGAGAATTCAGGGGGTACTGTGTCATGGCCACTGATTTAGAACTAATCTGACTAAACATTAATTAAGGTTAGAGACTATTGTGTAGAGATATACTGACGATACTGTTTCACACAATGAGTTACAATCCAAGATGCATATAGCGTGAAAGGTTTGTTTTAGCTCTTGGCTTTATGAAAAATCGTCTCGTGATGGGTGTGAGGTGTGTATGTTTGTTTCCCTTGCAGATCACATGGATTACCTATTGTTTGCCATCTCCATGGATCCCTCCGGTACATGTGGTGTGCGCTGAGACCATGTCATCTACAAACACCTGCAGATGGTCTGCCAGGTGGAACAAAGTGCTTTGTCTCTGCACCCCCCATGGAGGAAGCTGATCAATACCCCTCAGAGGTAAGGGTCACTTCTCAACCTGTCAAAGTCATTTACATTAATGTTTGGAATATTTTCAGAGACAAGGACATCTTGGACATTCTTTTACATGTATACGTTACATTGCTTAAAATATATATGTCTATATACTGTATATACGCATGTATATAGGTATATACAGCAGGCTACACATCTACTTTTTAACTTAATGCAGCTGCCAATATATTTTGATTGGTGTAAAAGAAGTGTTAACTGTGTGTGTGTGTGTGTTATCATATAGTTATATGGTGTGTGTTAGTAAATAGTTCTATGGTGTGTGTGTGTGCGTTGGTTTTTGTGGTATATGAGGACATTTGGTCAGACTTTTCACCAGCGGACAAATGAGGACATTTTGGATTACGGGGACATTTTTGACGTCCCCGTAATTCGGACACTGCCACAGTATAGTTTAGACTGTAACGAACAAGATTTTAGAATTTCAGCCTATGTCCTCATATACCACAAAACCATGCTTTTTTGTGTAGTCCAGTGTATGCCTGTTTTGACTCACTCTGTCCCCGTAAGTCGGAGATGGTATTGCAGCATTATTACACAAGTGTCATTTAAATGTATGTGTGGGTGCGTTTGTTTTTGTGGTTTATGAGGACATTTTGTCAGACTTTTCACAGCACTATAAGGACATTTAGAATTTTGGGACATTTTATTATGCCCTTGTCATTTGGATACTGCCACGGTATATTTTAGACTTTAAAGAACAAGATTTCAGAACGTCATTCACCAAAGCCTGCGCTAGATAACTCTTGATATATGACACGTTTAAACCAACCGCGCGTCATTCAAATGAACCACAACTGCAGTACAATCAACAGCATTAAAAGGCTGTAGGTAAGTTATGATAATTTAAATTTTCATGTTTCTACTAACTAATTCTGAAGTATGGGAATTAATATTTGCAAATGTTTTGGTACGTTAACTGTACTGTACTCGGGAGCTTGTTAGCTCTTAAATAGCATACGGTACCGTACTCTAGAATTTTTTTCACAATTTCAGTGGCTGTTAGCTTATTAAATTTGCCATGTGCCACGCAGTGTTTATATTTAGCATGTACGGTATGTCTAAAAGTGTAAAATGAAGACAACTAAATCCTGCCTCATGAATTGGACATTACGGCACCGGTAGCTAAGCCTTGCTGTACAAATTAGTATTAGAAATAATACCACACATACTCTACTCCATGTTGAACAAATGAGGCATTAATTAGATTTTTTGAAAAAATAAATATGGACAACACAAATAAATGGGCGCATTCATCCAAAGCGCTTTATTTTGCCTGACATTCACCGAGTCACACACACACCGATAGTGACTGCTGCCATGTACGATAAACCAACCACCGGGAGCGGTTAAGGGTTAGGCATCTTGCTCAAGGATGCTTACAGGTACAGGCTTACAGGCACTGGGCTGGAAGTCCAATACCCAGACCACTAGACCATCCTGCACCCCATAAGAACAAGGAATTCTTGGAAAGGGGGCAAAGCTTAACTTTGTAGCTACTGTTCCACAATTGTCAAATCTCTGCCTGCCCATATGGCCTGCTCATCTGTCAGAGGGTTCTATAACTGGTCTCATCGGAACAACCGACGACAGTGATCATCTCTGGTGGTATTTGCAGTCTCAAGCCAGGACAGAGATGGCACAATTCAAATAACAAACAAGTGCCACAAGTAGCAGGTTATTAACCCTATTATTTTGAAATGCACTAAACCACAAAGTTATATTTTGTCATTCAATATATTTAGCATAATGTACACAAAGGCTCAGCATCCAAGGCTCTACCACTTATTGCCTCAGTGGTGTACAGTGTCCTTGGGCACTCAGATACCAGCATAAAGGGGCTGGAGGGGAGCACTGACTTTGCAGCAGCCATTTAGGATTTGGTTCAAGTGACTTAGGAGTCCTCTTGA
>JAODOY010074988.1:0-15793 GCA_025399855.1 Forbesichthys papilliferus
ACCCCAGACCCCCAGGGATGTGGCACCAGGAGCGCATCACCGAACACTGTGTCAAGATCCGCCTACTTGACAGGAGAGGTCATTTGATTGACATGCACGATGACCAACTACTTAACTCAAGGACAAAGTATGTTGTAGAACTTATACAGAAGAACCAGCATGACCAGCATTTGTTGAGAAACGTACCAACATGACTCTGGCTGTTTTCAGGCACCGGTATTGTACTTTTAGATAAGTAGGCTACTTTTACTGCTTAGAATAAATGTAACAACTGAAATTAGTGTCACACCGGAATTACAGATACAGACTTCGTGAGTGACAAACACCCAATGAAAATCTACCTCTCGGAAAGTATCAGACGTTCAGCACAGAGCTGCTTATGTGACATAGTGCTAATGGACGGAAGAGGCTGAGAGTAGGTCTAAACCAACCCCCATTTATTGTACCTGTGCACACCTAAATGTGCTATGGCATGTCTTATCACCACCTAGGGCCTTATTTTAATTATCTAAGTGCATGGTTGTCTAAAGCGCAAGGTGAAAATAGGATTTAGGGTGTGTCCAAATTCACTTTTGTTATTCTAACGAAAGGAAAACAGTCGGTGCGCCGGGCGCATGTTTCAAAAGGGTTAGGACCTGACACTTGATCCAGGTTTTTACTTGTCAATCGCGCAATCACTTTCTGCTGCCTCAAGATAGCAGTGCGCCAGCAAAATGCGCTAGACCACACATCATGTTTAGACCAGCACACCCAGGGGCGCTCAAATGGGCACAAGTTGCTATTTAATCAACCCGGGCACAGGACGGGAATATGACAATGTGTCCGTCTGAAACTAGCAAAGACACTTGCATTCCCGCTTTGCGCCGGTTGTAAGATAGGGCCCTCTAATGTTCTGGAGTACCACACATCCAGTGCAAGACCAAAGTAACGTGGTAATTGGCTCTAACAGATCATTTTATTCTGGCCCGGAGAGTCCATTCTTCTCAAGCCAACCACACGTCATCTTGACGCTTTTCACATAGTATTTCATTGGACAATCTGTGACCCGCCCTTAACACCGCTTGGTTCCATTGTGTCTCCAAATACCAAATAGGAAAATAGTGTCAATAAGGTCAAAGGCTTTATGCTCAGCCAACATTTGTCACGTTTTTTTACAGGAGCTGGGACATTTCCCGAAACATAATCTATCTATCTTAAAATATAAGATATCTTACATTGATATCCTATCGTATTAAGATAAGATATGATCATTTGAGAAGCATGTCCAGGAGTATGTTGTGGAACTGAGGCTTGCAAGGACAAGTGCGTGCTAAAGGTGAGCTTGTGCAAAGATCAGGATCCATTACTGGGTTTTCAGATGAATACGTTGTACTGCTATTAGATTTATATGTTGACCACATTCGCTTTACCCCCGTGTCACAGAGGTTCAGTGGAAACCGGACATTAATTGCCACACTTGTCTGCAGGTCTGTGGATGAATAGGGCAAGCATCGCAGGCGCCCAGCGGCTGCATTGCCATCACGCGGTTCAGATGTCAGAGCTGCTGACCATAATTCTAGTCATTACAGTGCACACACACACACACACACACACGTGTTGGAGAGACATGACCACCGGAGCAGGGGAAATAAGTGTAGTCTGCCTGCGGTCAGAGAGACAGAGGGAGTCACGTAATAACACTCCATCAATGGGAGCTGCCGCCGCAGTACGCCACTTAACCCCGCCACTGTTGAGACATCCACGGGAATAAACAACACAGCGAGAAGGTGGGAGAACGGGCAAGCAAAGGAAATGGGTCAATAACTGCCCACCCCAACCGCCACCTCACACCCTCCCGTTCAAACATCCAGAACTTTTAGAGTCTTTGTTTCGGCGACCGTCGCGTTTGACTCCACAGAAAGCGAGCAGGGGAGAGCGTAGCTTTGGTGTTAGCCTGTGATAGCATTAGTCCTCGCCGCATCAAGGTAGTAATCAGCCGTCCAGTAATCAACATCCGAACGGGGCCCCGGAGGGTCCTCCCGGGCTCGCCTCAAATGGATCAGGAGCTGGGAACCGCACGGAGCAGGGTCCATGACATCGATCCAGCGTGCCGATCTGTGTGCTTGGCTGCACAGGAGAGAGGGAAACATCTTACTTTTGTCGCACACGCACAGAATTGTGTGTAAATAGAACAAACACTTGCGTTGTGTAGGCTTATTTATACCTTCGAGTTGCCACCGCTACCTTTTTCATATGAATACATATGAATATGTTGTGCTGCTATTTGTCATACAGTATACAGCACTGTAAAAACTAAAAAGTCCACTGCACCAGTTACTCTGGTATATATATAACATTTTATATTTTTATTAAATGTTTTAAATTGCATATCATTTTTGTGTATTATACCTGTATTTAAAAATATGTGTAGTGAGCTAAATATCTTTCCATTGTATAGCACAATACTACTACCATTGAAACGTTTGAGGTCATCCAACGTATTTGTTAGCAATCAACAAATACACACACAAATTCAGTCTATATTTTCTGATCAATTTGTTCTTTTAAGAACAAGGACATTTTTTTCTAAGTGACCCCAAACTTTTCAACAGTATTTTACACAGTATACAATTAGATTACTTTAATTGAGCTAAGGGAGGTTGATTTGGAAACTGTAATTTACCACAGCCTAAACGCAATGAAATGGGAAGTTTGAGACAGTACAGTAGCCTTAGTTTAAAACCAATTTATGGCCAAACTGTGAAACTGTGTCAATCCTAGGACAAGTAAATTATGCAAATTCTGCTCACAAAACAAATCAAGGTACTTGGATGGAAGTGTCTGTTAGTGTGAGATTGTGTCCTTCATCTGTTAGCAAATCCTGTTGTGCTGCACTGCAGTGCATCACACTATACCTTGATATTCTTATATCATAAACACTATATTGTTATTATTCTGATACATACTGTATATTATAGACTACTACAGCATCAAACAGGGAGCCGACATGCAGCAGGGAAAACATTATAATAGCCTTGTGCATACAGTATATTACCCTATTAAAGTACAGTATACAGTGCCATAAATATGGCTTATTGTTTGGATGCCAAATATTCATTGTTCTGAGAACTGCGGCTCTGTTTGACCGAACCTACAGTATACGTATTTTCCATAGCTCCAATATGATACACAAGATGATGCCAACTTCGACTGCGATGTGTGTTATAGTATGTGTGTAGTGAGTAAGTGAGAAAGTGAGAGTGTGTAGATTACAGAAGAAAAAAAAAAAGAAAATGTTCTCTCCATTTCTATTTTGGGTCGTTGTAAGCAGCACCCACGTCCGCCAGAGCAGGTGAACGCACTTCCTGTCTTAAAGGTGGAGTCAGCGATTGCAAGCAAACACACTTTTTGTCAAATCCAGCGAATAGCTTCTCATGGTCCGATAGCTGCTCTTTCTGTAAGAAAATAACCACGGTGTTTCCGCACAGCCCTGTAAAATGGGAACTATTCTACTTTATTGCAAACCCTTGGGTCCATATCAGCAAACACAAGCAACGTGGTGCAGACCGCACCACACAACAAGAATCCAGCCTTGGCATTGCATTTATAATGTGTGGGGTGGAGCTTCTGAGGGAGTTCAATTATCAACATTCGTTCTCCAGAATGACTGACCCTAAATTATCTTGTGCCTGATCATTGTCAAATGTCAACCAATTAATTACATCTTCACGAAGTCTGGCGTAAATGTACTTGTGACACATTTGTGAATTTAGTTGCTGGTCACGCTCTGTCGCTTCTCTTTCAAATAATACTGACCATAAATCAAGCAGGGCTTTGCCTGGATCCTGGCCATATCCAGCTGAATTGGCAGTCAGGCGTGTTCAATCAGTGCAGGCCAACAAGATGCCGTACCTCCAGGACAACACTGGAACAAGGTACATCTCTGATCTAGCATTTAACATTCATATCTAGACTTGTGACTTTGCCAAACAGAAGGAGACAACTCAATTAGATTTAGCCATTGTTCCTCAGTCCATGTAGTCTCTACTGCTTGTGTGTGTACGTGTGTGTGTGCGTGTGTGTGTGTCCGTGCAGATTTAGGATGTGTACACATATACTGTATGTAGATATAGTATGGTATTCAATTTAACACACAAAAGAGAAAATAAGCACTTTTACATCTATTATGGTTATGTATTGTGTGCATATATACAGTATACAGTTATTTGACCCTTGACGGTGTTTACATAACCCAGCTTTATCCATTTACCAAAAGTAATCTGAAAGTTATTTTCAGCAGTAAGGGGGGAAAAAGTTTTTGAAGAGATTTTCATCTGAAAATGAAATGGACCCTGTGCAGAGGACCGAACAACGCAGGCCAGCGGAATCTAAAATCGACAACGGGGAAAAAGCGGTCGGTGAGCGGTTGCTTGGCAATCCAGTCCGTCCGACGTACTGTACAGAATACAGTGAGAACGTCCTCCTTATATGGGCCGAGACACCCCCTCCCCTCCCTCCCACATGCACACACACACACGCACACACATGCATGCACGAGCTTGCACACAGATGCACACACACGCGCGCGCACACGCATGCACACGCGTGCACGCACATGCACACGCACACGACCACACACGCACGCACATGCACACGCACACACATGCACACGCACACACACACACACTATATCTCCCCACATCACATGTGCATTTAAATGCTAAGTGGTTTTATTGACTGGAGAGCAAGTAGTGAATAGAAGAGACAGCTACGGTGGATGGGTGGGAAGGGGTTGGGGGGGGTTTGGGGGGGTTGGGGGGGCGTAGGACTACTCCACGGCCTGGTCGAGACAGATGGAGAGATAGACCTGCCATCTCCCATTTTCCACCCTTCACGGGTCGCGGCAACGTCTTTATGTATCTATGTTTCTCGTCCGTCTCTCTCTCTCTCTCACTCTCTCACTCTCACTCTCTCTCACCCTCTCTCTCTCTCTCACGGGTCGCGGCAACATCTCTATGTATCTATGTTTCTCGTCCGTCTCTCTCTCTCTCTCACTCTCTCTCTCTTACTCTCTCTCTCGCACTCTCACTCTCACCCTCTCTCACTCTCTCTCTCTCACCCTCTCTCACTCTCTCTCTCTCTCTCTCTCTCTCTCTCTCTCTCTCTCGGGTCGTATTGACAGTGTATAACTCCTCTGCGCCTGGACCCACAGCAGGTACTGAGATGGAGGAAGGAGAGAATCGACCGTTACGGGGGGATATCGATGCAAACTCGCTTGTGTGTCTCACTCGCTCGGTGCGGGGCACAGTAGCGTGATTGACGTTTGACGGAGCTTAAGTCCATCGGGTCCCTGCCTTCGACAACTAGGCTGTAGGCCTACATCGACATCCGCCTTGGTGTAAAATGTTCGTAAAATGCGACAGAGACAAACAATGTTTGGGTCTTATTTGGTAAAGGGTATGTGGAGGATTGTATTTACACATCCTTAATTGCATACTGCAGCTAATTACATAGTAGGCTACTGATAATGGGGTATTTTCATATTCTGATTAAAGGGCCTAATCACGTAATGGGAAAAATACTGCAGTACATGACTTTCCACTGCGGTATCTGTACAGTACATTCCAGCTTTCATTGGATGTGAAATGCCCGATGTCAAACTGCGGCGGTTGCACGATTCTTCCTTTAAAGGATTCCGTCGCTGATCACATGGGTGCTCAACGAGACCTGATCCCGACACAGGTTGACTGGGTTGGACACGGCCAGTCCATTAGGAGATACAACGCTGGGGTTACTTCAGCTATGAAATTGAGAGGAAGGTGGATGTAAGCCGAGCCACGCCGGCTTAAGCTAGCGCCCGGGCGCGCGTGACAGCAAAAAACATGAACGTTGGGCGTGTGCACTACTGCAGGTGCCGGAAGGTCTCTGGTAGGTTCTATTCCTCGACGTGCTCGGCTTAGGATTGGTCAATTGTACATGCTGTGCATACACGTTATCTTTTTGCTTATGCAGGGATACTGCAACTGCTGTTTATTCTGTGATGCCCCCGTTCATTATGTGTTCATCACCTTCAGTCACCCACCCAAGTCCTCAGCAGGGTCGATACAACCATCCTTTGCCATCCTGCACCATGGCAACCAAGCTATACACCATCAGCGTGCCATGATGTAAACAGTTGGCATGTTACCTTCCTTCTAATTTCAAATATGCGCTTCTCTATTGTGTTACGGTGTCCCCCAGACCCACCTTGACTTCTGCCCCAGTTTGTTTGGTAACACAAATCGAGGAGTGGACCTTTAACATAAAAAAGTAAAATAAGAAACAAAATTCTGATTGTTTTCATGCATTTCTGCTCCTCATGTGGAAGAGGTCAGTCTTCTGTCACTAATTTCCCATCTAAATGATTATTGATTTAAGAGACTGCAGTGAAAATCTGAAATAAGGCTAAAAATAACGCCTCCACGGGCGTTAGTAATAATTTAATGTATTTAAATGAATATAATAGAGAATAAAAGCTGTCAAGGGAGCAGGCTTTGGGGTGATAATTCTGTCAAAATCCTCCTCGGTTTCGTGGAGGGCACGGCTCTTTCATTTAACACGCCAATGTATAATTAATGCTTTAAGCCACTCAGCCAAGAACTTTATTTTTCATGATTCCCTCTCAGAAACGACAAAAAGAAACTCAGAGAACTTAAATGCTAAGCTTCTGCTAATGTGTTTAGTATAAATGCAAGTGTAACAAATGCATTACAGTATAAAATAGCTTTTATTGACCTCCGAACGGTGGCTCTGTGAGTGTTTTTTTCACTTGCTTAATTTCCTGTATGACTAATGGGTTTTAGCAATTATAATGAGATGGTTTCACATCTAACCTTTAGCAGTAAGTGACTGTAGACTCTACTCTTTGAGACTTGATGAGGCATAATTACCAACCCAAAGCCCCAGTCCTCATGAACCCAACGGAGTTAACAATTAGAGCTGCGATCAAGTCTGAGTCTGGCCAGCAAGTGAAGAGTCCAGCTGTAAAACAGCTCTTTGAGGCCTTTTTATATTTGTTTTGCCAAGGTCTTAGGGGCTTGTAGCATCAGTCGTCAAGTGGCTGCAAAGGGAAACTGTTTCAAAACCTTCCTTAGTGTCTCTTTGTGCCAGAGATATTGGTAAAATAACAAGATGGAGCGTTGTAATGCATTGCAATGGAAGCGGAATACGCTTCCGATCTCTCTAGTGGGTGTTTTGCTGAGGAGGTTCACATAGGCAGCGCCCAGACCGCTATGGTACACCTACCATTCATGGCATAGAGTTTGTTGCAGAAATACCATTGTGGCCTCAGATTCATCGTATGTACTTGGGAATTCATGTAAAATACTTAAAATAAAATACTCTAAATGCACAGAGAGAAAGAATGGGCAACAATATGGTGAAATCCTTGAGCTTCCCCGATCCCCATGGACATGCATGGAATGCTCGTTGTCGGCATAAAGGGTGACAACGCCCTGCCCATTCCCCCTTTAAGACATTGAATGCAGAAGTGCAGTCCATTGAACCCTCTGTTAAATGCCACTCTCTCTGCTGTGGCCTGCCTGCCTGGGTAATACGCAGAAAGTGAGCTACTCGGCAGAGCCTAGAGGTCTTTCGACGTGTTCCTTCTGAGTCATTTAGCTGTGTAGGACAACGTTGGACAGCCAGGCAGGAATGAGTAGTCTTGCAGCCCTCCTAATAATTCTTTCTCACTTCTGCGTTCCTTCCTTGTGCCATGACTGAAGGTCTGTAGTCTTAACTGCAACAACATTGTCTGAAACAATTGTTTCAGATATTTACAGAGACTGAAATAATTGGAGGCTTTTAACAACGTACAGATACAGTATATATATATTTACATCTATTTTTTCTTTATTCTGGGGGATGAGGCGACTCTCATTATTTTTCCACTCTCATGAGCCAAATTCAGGATGTGCGTCGGCAAGGAACATGTTTTTGAAGTCTTTTGCAATGGAGCCAAAGCACCTGAGGCAGCCAACCGTCAAGGTCATCACCAGAGCTTCTTTAATGCCACGTAAAGTCATACTTTAATGCTCAGGTGAAAACGGCCCTTTGTAGAAAATCGAGTAGAAGCCGAGACATTCCACAAATAAATGTGACACCCCCCCGTCACAAATTCTTTATCTCTCTGCCTGTCATTTTGTTTGTCTCTCTCTCATTTTCCCTTCTCTCCTCGCTGAAATCTTTCAAATTCACTTTGCCTGCCAGAACTAAGCAATTGTTAGGCTCCATAGATGTTCCAATAGACCGAGCCGAACTCCAGTAGCCAAAAGCTGACTAATTTGACAAGACAAACACTTTGGTGTCTGCCACGGACATGTTGTCAGGAGAGTTGCGTTAGCTGTGCTCCTCTCCTCCCTTCAGATAGTTACAGTATCTAGTGTTCATACTCTGCCATCATGACCAGCGGGCATATCTAGTGCTCATCTTCCCCACGTCACCCTAAATGAGATCCTCACAACACTAGGGACGAGAGGGAGAAATACGGAACGGGGAGCTTCGCATGAAGACAGATGAGGGAGGGAGGGAGGGAATTCCCTTAACGTACTGTACAACACGCCTTGTGTAATATCTTCTGGGTAGTCAGTTGGGTGCATTTGTTAGTGGGGACAGTGGCTGTTTGTTTGGGGGTTTTGTGGCAGCTGTCAGGCTCGTTAAACAGGCCCACCGCAGAAAGCACGACGGACCCACACACACACACCCTCTCCACAAACTAGAGAACACAAAAGCAGAGAGAGACATTGTTTTACCCTGCTCTCTCTCCGTTCGCTATTGGGCGGACTTTGATACACATGTTAGCCTGTATACAGGTGTGTTGTTCTGCCCCGGTGCTCATTTACACCAGGAGTGAAGCCTTTTAGCATGGAGGTGGATCAGACGTAAAAGACCTCAGGACGTGAAATGAAATTCCTCAGTTGTAGCGACGCGAGAAGACGCGTTAAAGAGTCACGGTGAGACTTTGCTGACACACACACACACGCACACACACACGCACACACACACACAAGGCTCCCATCACGAATCATGTCACGTCGAGACTCTGCTTACACATCTAGTACCTCCACACACACAAACACACACACACACACACACACACAAATGTGGAGTTATTCTGAACCCCGGCTTACTCCCCACCCACCCATTTCTGCGCAACCCTTTTGGCGACAAATGTCTTCGGTTGAAAACCGGCTCCGGTGGAAAACATCTGCATGCCTGCGCCTCCCAGCTCTTGGGGTGGAGTGGGTGATGGCACACACTCACACACACACATGGGGGGGGGGGGGGAGAAAAACAGTGTCGCGCGGGCGAGAGAAACCTGATGGTGCCCGGGCTCCATCGCCCACAGCACCTGCACAGCATGGAGCCTGCCATTAGATTGAGTCACGGTCGGCTGCGGTGTGATTACCCCCACTGGGAACAGCACACCTTTATTTTATTCCCCCCTCCCCCGTCCCCAGAGACGCATTAATCATCAATCACCTGCGTAACACCTAGCTGCTCCGACAGAACGCTCACTCATTGTTTTCACTACAGCACTCCCTAGAAAAAAAAAAAATACAAATAAAATAATTTAAAGAATTGTTTGGAAGGCGTATATTTTAATTAATGTTGTGCCAATACGCGTCTGACAGAGTCAGAGATTGAAATATTGACTGAGGCGGGAAGATTAACAGCTGCCATGCACCATGTAGACCTGCTTAGCTCGCAGTATTTCATCTATACCCAGCACTGGTGCCCTGTTAGTTCAGGGAGAGTGTTATCTCCGTCATCCAGAAGGATGTATCCCAGATGGACGGAAACTGGAGCCGGTATTTTTATTATTTTCTTTTCTACCTCTTTAGCTTTTCCAACCGACACACAGTAGCCATTGATTCGGGCGCAGGGACAGAGCTTGCGTTTGTCCCGGTGTAAATTGAACAACACACTTCCACCCTCTCTGCCATTCTGAGGAGGAGCACCTCGGACTTGTTGAAAAACTCACCCACCCACACACGCACGCACACACCCCGTTCCCAAGGTCCAACAAGGTCTGCTGTGACAAGACGGCAAGACTTCCAGGCCTTTGATAAGCGTCTAGGCCTATTACGCGGTGGGAAGGAGAGAGAGCGAGAAAACACCAAGAATAAAAGAAGTTCTACTAGAGGGAGAGTTTTGCCAAAAAAGTTCAGCCCAGAAGATGAGTGAAGGGAAACGAAGAAAGAGAGAGAGAGAGAGAGAGAGAGAGAAGGAGGGAGGGAGAATGAAATCATTAGGCTGCCTTGCTCTGTGTCTGGGGCCGGACATCAGCGCCCAGCACAGCGTGGAGAAAGGAGGCGGTGGTTGTGGAGGCTGTTAGGCTGAGAGCGAGCGAGGGGCAGCAGAGAGAGAGAGAGAGAGAGAGAGAGAGAGCTGGGACAGGAATGGACAGAATACTAATCAGGTGGACTAGGGAGGCTGTCAGAATGCAGCACCAGCCCAGCAAATTGGAAAACATTTTAATGGTTTTCCGCCCTCTCTCTACCCTCCCTGGGTCTATCACACACACACACACACACACAGTAGAGACTCACAACTCCAGTCATGGCACAACGAGGAGCCTGACAACTGTACGCAAACGTGCGCACACAATGGAGAGAGAGAGTGTGTGCAAGAGACGCTCTTAGCTTGCACTATACATTATTCAGAGCTGGCACCTCCGGAAAAACGCATGACAACATGGCCCGGGTGTGGCAACACTGTTTTTACATGTAAACAAGCCGGGACCTGACAGATGGGGGCCATCTTTGGTCACCGCACCGTTAAAAAAGGATCCCGGACTGGTGGAGAATAAATTGTAAAAATAGTATCTTGGAAACCAAATGGGACAGTTGGCACTACCAAAGCAATGCAAATGGCTGCCAAGTTGAGTTTGTTTTATTTGTGAACATAAACCTTTTTTATTAATATTATTATTCCCACTCTATGCACATATTTAGGTCACAGAAGTTATGCGTGTCCTTTGATGTATTTACATAAAACTGCCCTAGTCAGTGTGTTTAATACATAATGCATGTTATGTCGAGGAACCATTTCAGACATTTCAATGTAAAACGTGAAATGTGTCAATTATAATTAATTGGTAAATGGACTGTATTTGCTTTTCTAACCCTCCCGGCCACTCAAAGTGCTTTACAGTACAGCCTCACATTCACCCATTCACACACCGATGAGGGTGTCTGCCATGCAACGCACCATCCAACCAGCAGGAGCAGTCAGGGTTAGGTGCCATGCTCAGGGATGCTTGGAGAGGAATTAGAACTAACGACTTCTACAGTGCATCGCTGCATGTCCCCAAATTGGCTTTTTTGCTGACATGGTCTCAGTCCAGTATAGTGTGTGACGGCCCCGCTTTGTTTTAGCAGGCCTGTGGTCCTTATTGGCTGGGTGGGCCCTAATTAGGCTAATGAAGAGCACCTGGGCATGTTACCTATATAGGTGTGTTGCAGCACACTGTCTGTGTGATGCCCCTGGCACCACACATGCTGTTGGTCGGTTTGTGTCTTAGTTTGGTCAGCATGCAACACGCATTACATATATTCAATACATACACCTACGGACATTCACACCTTATTATGTTATTCTGTTAGTTAGTTTAGTGTTTGTGTTACTTTAATTTACGGCCCTTGAGCCAGGTCGTAACTGCAAGTGTTAAATGCATACACGCACACACACACACACACACACACACACACACACATGCACTAGCATGCACATGTTGCTATGATAACACGCAGAGGGAGAGTGATGTCATGTCATTCTCTGCAGAGGCTAAAAATTGGCCGATCCCAAGCCCCGCCCCTTTCACCCGTGCAACCTAGTTACTGTAACTAGGTTGGACTGAACAGCGTAGTGGGCTATTACAGGAGAACAGACAGTTGACAAATGCTCAACTGTTATTGGAGGACAGGGGAAAGGGGGCGGGGCTTGGGGTCGGTCAATTGGCACAACTCGTTCAGGGGGTCTTATTGAAATAGCCTTGGCCTATATCCACTATCTGCGCTTCAAGCAAGCATTTCTGCATAGCACCACCTCCCCACATCCTCCGTTCATGCTGTGTCTGACTTAATCAATGTCACGGTGTTGTCATCGATGCTTGTTATGTTCTGTACCCTACGGAGGATCTTTTACTGCTTCCAGAACAGAGCCATACCGCCAAATATAACTATCTATGTAAATTAATAATGTTTTTTTTGACTGAACTGAGGTGTTAGAGGAGGGATAAAGGGATTTGTATCGCTGGACCCAGACAATCGTTTGTATGTGAGGTTTACAGTTACGTAACAGCCTAGCATTTGCTATCCATCTATGTTAAAAGTCTTTCAGAATCTTTGAAAACATAACATGTAAAGTGTTATGTTTTCACATGTATAAAATATTAAGTAGATTATCAGATGATAGAGGTTAAAATTGGGTCACCTCTATAGTCTCTATGAGTTAGTGTCTGTACAACTCTCAATAAATGTAACCATTTCCCATCAACACCAAGGTGGATCAGTTAATTTGGTTACAGCATAGATTGTCACAATATAAATTCTGATTGGTTGAATAGGGTCTAATCGCCTGATGAGGATTTGATTGACACCTACACTGTATTGACATCGACTCTGTGACAAATCACTGCGAATGTGTGGCTTCAATACCAGTATGCAGAGTTGATGGAATATTAGTTTGTCACTGTTCTCCATCTTTAGCGTACCTCCCTGCATCCATCCTTATTGGTCTCCATCCATCTTAACTCCCCTTCACGCCTCCTCTATTGCCCTTGCTCTCTCGTCCACAAGCTCCTCGTCCAAAATCAAATCCTGGAGTCCCAAAAAGGTAAATCACTGAAAATGTCACTGATTGACTACAATAATACATCAGCCTCTTCAAGCTCATTTATAAATTCATTTAGTAGTTAAATGATTGTACCAATGGTGCCGCATATATGGGAAAATCTGTGGTCAGTTAAAAACAGTTTCTCACAAGGCAGTGTTGGTTTGCCACAGAAAACAACCATACAGTAATGAAATATAGCTAACAATTGCGGTTTCCATTTTATTTCTCATTTCATTGTGTGTGAGGCACCTCCTGTCCACACACAAAAAACACATCGCTAACACAGAGCTTGAGTGTGTAGTGCCATCGATTGATAATCAGAAGGTGAGTTATGGGGTCCACTAGGGATGGTCACGGTGTCAGGACCACAGCATCTCGTTCGGCTCCCGTATGTTAAAGAACGGAAAATATGTTGTTCATGTTTGATGGACAAGTGGCGTTGTCGCACGAGACATGACAACAGAAGCTAGTTGTGATACCCAGTGTGAACACGGTGGTGTAAATCCACACAGATACAATATCCTTGCAGTGATGCAGATCTGTGGTGCGTGTCAGTGCAATGTGCCAGCGCTGTACAGTATCTCTCCAGTAGTGCGCTTGTATTGTCTTTGAATATGGAGGGCTGTGCAAAGATACAGGAGAGTATCACAACATTTCTTTTGGCAACATTTTACTGTTTCTATTTTCAAGCCGCTTATAATACATAACACAAACTGAATTAGGCACAATACTAATAATAACATGGAATATATGTGACGGATATCGTCCATCCCCCTCGGGGAATTGAACCCCGATCTCCCACGCAGAGAGCGGATGCTCCTACAAGGCAAGCCAAAACCCATGGGCCCTAGCCTGTGTCGCCAGAGCGTCCTATGAGGTGTCAGAGAGTGAGGATTAGGATTAACACTGCACAGCTACCTGCTGGCCACCGTTACATATATACACAAAATGAAGGACATAACATAATGGAAACTTTAGTAATTAAACAGATTTTATTTAGTTTAGTTTGTTAAGAAATATTTTAAATATTTATTTAAATGATCGATATTATTATTATTATAATTTTATTGATTATTGATCATTTTTATGATTTATTTACTATCTCTATTTTAGGAAAGATGCATTTTAGAAACATGCTGGTGATAGTGTGGCCTGGGTAGGTTAGACGTGGCTGATGCTTGACAGTAGACCTACGCGGGTAAATTCATTTAATTGGATCAGCCCCATAGATCGGCTACAACTGTCCAATTGTCACCGATACCGATCCAGCTGTTTAAGTCAGTATCTGACCGATTTCGAATCTCAGTATTGTATCGGTGCCATCCCTAGTTAATATGCTGCTTTCATTAATGTAAATGCTATGCAGGCCTTCAGAAAAGGCAGTACACTGTTAGTTTCAAAGGCCCCGATACCCTGTAACCCCCCACCTTGTTCCTGTGAGCCTGTGAGTGTGATATCATGTGACTCACCCTTCTCCACACACACACCTACTTGAACATTGTACAAGTGAGTGTATAAGCCGCTAGCACCCTT
The DNA here is from genome assembly GCA_025399855.1 of Forbesichthys papilliferus. NCBI lineage: Eukaryota > Metazoa > Chordata > Actinopteri > Percopsiformes > Amblyopsidae > Forbesichthys > Forbesichthys papilliferus. Next base: position 14,389 of record JAODOY010074988.1, read on the forward strand.
CCTCCGATGAAGTCATCGTTCTTCAAATCTTTTGTCCACATTTTGACTTGATTAATGGCGACTAATGTAAAATAATATTGCCATTGCTAGGAGAGAGTATACTGCTGGAAGTGTGCCTACCAAATTCCTTGCGAGGCGACAATTTAAAGAATAAAATAAAATTAACGAATACAATATTTAAAATAAGACAAGAAAAAGAACCTGCATGACGAAGAAGAATAAATAACATCGAAAAAAGTTTCCATTCCAACTTCCCAGACTTTCTATAGTATATTACAGGTGTCTTTAAACCATAACCTCTTCTAATATAGATACGCTATGCCAAATCACACCCTTTGTTAACAATTCCAACAGAGCAAACTCGAAGCAGACTTGGCAACGAGGCCCGTCCCCAGAGAACGGTCCGTGCGACGCATTTTCAGATGAAGTTGGGCGTAGTTGTGTCAGCTTTGGACGGGGTGGGCGCCGTGTCTCTCCATATGAAGTGCGAGCGGAAGATTGCTGTGCGGAAGATCTTTCCACCTGCATGTCACTTAAGCATTTCCCCAGCGGGGGGCGGTGGGGGGGAGGTACGCCATGCCACATAATAACATCTCACTAGTTTATAGGCGCTATGCGCCCAGGGCTTCCCTGGGGGGCCTGAGGGGGCGAAAAAGATGAAAACAGGGAGGCGGATCCTGTGGGAAAGGACTTGGAAAAGAGACCACAATTCTCTCTCTTACACTGTCTCTCTCCTTTGGCATTCTGAGTTCTGAGCCAGCAGCGGTGCGCTCGCACGTCCAATAACGTCGAAATTAATTATTTCTTGGCATTCGAGTCTGGCTTATACTTGTGAAATTGAGAGCCTGATAGTATAATCACCATGTCTGGGTTCCCCAAACTGTGCTGTGCGTTCAAACTAACAGCAGAGAGGAGGCTGCTATTCGTAGAGTTTACAGATTTCCACTGCTAGCCAAAAGCCTTTCTGAGGACAGGGGAGTTCTCTGGCTATCGATAGAGCTTTCCCATGACCTTTCTCAAAGCCTCTCTCACCCTCTCCACAGTATTCCACTTCAGGCCTGCCAGAATGTTTATTTGCTTAATTACAGAGACCAACAATTAGCTCCCTGTCTACATCTCTCTTTAACCGTCAGTTAGGTTGACTGGAGTAAAAATTATTGGTCTTTTTCTCTGTAAATCATTTGCAGGAATTATGCTTTTTCTCCATTATGAGCAGGACGGAGGGGTCAATAAAAACATCCTTCGCAGCAGTTAATTCTAGCCATCGACTGCTTCCAAAAGTGGCCACAAGGGGCATTGTTGTCAGTCTGCCTAACCGGCCATTCACAATTTCTGGCTGATTGTACTGTAGTCAAATTGCCACCTGTGGTCGAGGTGCATGCTCAAATATTTCTGATATATATAT
>JAODOY010075009.1:0-15792 GCA_025399855.1 Forbesichthys papilliferus
CACACACACACACACACACACACACACACACACACACACACACACACACACACACACACACACACACACACACTTCCCCCAGCTTCCTCTCTCACCCTGTAAAAGCCAAACCGCAAAGCTTTGACTCCATCTGGGACAGAACAGGATATATCTGGACCACAATGCACCGCTGCGTGAAGAAAGAGGGGGAAGCAGTAGAGGAACATGAGCCCGCTCACCTGCAGTGGGAGGCGGCGTCGCTGAGGCCGTAGGTGCCGCTGTCCGAGGCCAGCGGGAGGGTGGTGGGGGCGCTCTGGGCCGGGGGGTCCACGTGGGGGTCGTGCAAGGGAGGGGAGGTGCTACCCTGCCAGGCCGTGCCTCTCTCCTTGGCCCTGGAGGCCCCGGTGGAGGAGGCCGTGCTGCTCTGGGTGGCGGTGAAGGAGGCAGCGTCGATGCCGCTGTCGGCTGAGGTGCCCTGCAGATAGCCACCGAGCTCCAGCTCGCTGCGCACCCCCGAGCGGGAGCCCACCTCGTACCACTTGTCGTCGCTGTGGGCCGAGCTGGACGCGTTGCTGGACAGAGTGTTGCTGCTGGATTGGCTGGAGGAGTATGGGGCCTCCACCTGCGTCGCACACACCGCCCGCAGTAACACAAACCGGCCCTTGTGATTGACAGGTCTCAGCTTGTGTTTGTTGCACTAAGACGGTGCTACGGTGTTGCCAAGTTGTTGCTATGCAGCTGTAAGTGCACGAGAGTGCCCAGGATGGTTGCTATGACATTGCCGTGGTGACATTTGGTGGTTGGGAAATGATTGCAGCATTTTGTATAACTAATTTAAATGTAGAATATGCATATGATTTTCAGCGGTGTGACTTATTCGGAATTTCACACATTAACATTATATCAGCTTTGCATCAGGGGGTGTCATTAACATTATACCAGCTTTGCATCAGGGGGTGTCATTAACATTATACCAGCTTTGCATCAGGGGGTGTCATTAACTATGAACAACTTTCTTTGCAGAGGTTGAGGCTGGAAGTAAAATACTGCTTTAGCGGAAAAACTAAAAACCTGTTATAGTTATAATAAGCAAGTGTATTTTTATAGGAGCAGATGCAGTAACAGTGACATGCTGCAACACTGCATTCCACTGCAGTATTTACGCTGAGGTTAGGATATTCTCAATACCTGCCCTTGGACCAGATCGCTAATACGTTACAACACTGTCGTGATGTTGTGATGAAAACCTAACACGAAGATAAGTAACCGGAACGCTGTAAATGCTGACTCACCTTGCTGTTCTTGACTGGAGACAAGTGTGCGCTACTGTCCTGCTGTTGGAGACGAGAAATCACAGCCTTGGGGACCACGGGGTCTGCAGGAAGCACAGGGAAGTGATTCATGGCCTCTGTGGGTTAAGGGATCACTGTTCGGCAGCCAGAGGGTCGTTATTATTACCCGTTTTATCCCCCAGACGGCAGCCCACATCCCCCTCTCCGGTCCTGGACCACGCCACCCCGCCAATAGCAGGGGAATGCTTGAGCCCATTGAGCCGTTCCACTCCCACCTGGCGCTCAGATGACACCGGGGAGTGGCGGCTGTTGTTGTTAAACCTGGAAGAGAGAACATCATGATGGTGGATGACGTATGAGCACCGTGAGACACCCTGTGTTTAGAAAAGGTATAGTCGGCTTCTGCAAGACTTTGTTTTGATTTGAGCTCGAAGTTAGCCAGCGTTTCCCGAGAATGACCGACCCTGCCTTTAAAGCCGTATGACCTGCACAGTAGTAGTAATGGACTGAGGTAACCTCACCCATCAGGCATGGACTTCTGCCTCCAGTGGCTGGAGCCCCCAGTGCTACTGTCCGTGTAGGGCATGGTGGGCGGAGCGTTGATATTCTGCAGGGTGCGGCCCATCACAATGGAACAGGCCATAGCGTAGTTGTCGTTGCCTGGGGAATACCTGCGGACAGACACGGCACAGGTATGAGCGCTGCAGTAAACCTTCCTTTCTGTCTCCAAACAGCGTGTAGACAGCACGTGAGTCAATGTATGCACTCTCATTTCCAATGTCGCACCTAGACACCACATTAAATGCACATTGGAAACACAATTCAGAGTATGCTCAATGTGTTTACATGGAGACACACACACATAATGGGAGCCTTTCCCCACCCCGGACAATGGCGTCTCACCTTTTGGGGTTAAGGGGTCGTCCGTCACTGGACACGCTGCGGGGCATGGCGGAGGACGAGCGGTCGGAGAAGTCAGGCGGCGGTGCTTTGATCAGCGTGCCCCCCATGCCCCCTGGGCGTGCGTGGGGGCTGGAGGCGGTGCGCGGCCACTTGCTGCTGCTGTGGGGGGCTGCGGCCGTGCGGAAGGGGAACTTCAGCTCATAAGGCATGCCCTCCTTGTGGTTCTTGTAGTCCACCAGCGGCATGTGGTACATTTCTGAGCAGCCGCTGTCGGAAGGAGCCACATTCACAGACATGCAAACAATGGCGTAAGGTACTGGCCTGCATCAGTCTTATTAACCTTTCAACATACGAAAGCCCCACCTCCCCACAACACACCGTTCTGCGGACACCCCCCCAGCGCAGAACATAACGATGGTTATATTTTCCCACTTTTAAAAATGTTTTATATACTTTTTTATTAATTCAAATTTGGCTGAGTGGTAAATATTACCTTTCTTCTGTGGTGTGACAAACTCAAAACACAAATGTATGTCTGCTTTACACAATCTTTAAAAGAGGATATAAGTCACAAATGTCACTAAAATCACCTACAGAGCGTAGTTTCTGAAGTCAACACAGCATGATAAAACCCCATACCCAGCCCCCCACTATCTGCTCATTTCCACCTGGCCACTCATTCCTATGGGAACATCTCCAACACATTCTTTCAGCCAGAGTATTTCTGAAACAGTGTGGCGCGCCACATGTGGCCATGACAACACTGTTGCCGCTGTTTTGGTGTCCAACTAACTATCAGGCTGAATAATAGGACAAATAAAATGGGTACTTATAATGTGTGCTTGCTTTGCCAAGCCATCACACAATTAGCAGGTTACCGACTCAGCACTTTCTCGACTTTTCTAGCCACGGTGTGTGTGTGTGTGTGTGTGTGTGTGTGTGTTGTCCACTCCATGGTACCGGCGTGGTGTGGAGTCCTCGTGCGGGGGAATGATGACCACCTTGACGGTGACAGAGGTCCTGAGCAGGTCGATCATCTGCTCGTGGGACAGCGCGGCCACGGCCACCTTGCATATCTCCACCAGCCGGCTGCCCTGCCGCAAACCGGCCTGCCAGGCGTAGCCGTACGGCTCTACCTCCGCCACGATGCCCTCGAAGTTGACGTGAAAGCCCAGCTGACCCAGGGCGTTGCGGCGGAGGGTTATCTCCGTGGTCTGACAGCCCTTGGTCAACAGCTGGATGCCCCAGTGAGGTGGTGGGGAAGAGAGATTCAACAAGGGTGGTGGAGAGACAAACAATTAATTTGTGAAAGATTACCTCAGAGCCTCTTGGAGCTCAACTATAGCTTACCACATGTAACCCACGCAGCGTGGATAACATAACCCAGATCCCACAAGTACATCCTGCTTTTATTAAAAATAAAATCATTTACTTTAATTAAAAATTTAGCTTCGCCCATCTGATAATTATCTACGGTGGCGTGCCCTGTGTTTACCCCTCATCCACCTCAGCGATGCTTGACTAGCGGCGAGCTGGTGTTGTCCCGAGACAAACCACAACATGAGTGCCGGCAGGATATAACATTGCAGCTGACGCACAGCGACTTCCCACAGTAAAAAGACCATACTAATATACTGCACCGGTGATGCCACGCAATGATTCGTTGACTCCGTTTACAGTCAACAGCAAGCGTTGCGTGGTCAGCACAGCGTTCAATCGGCCTGTCCGTCAAGCACCAAGTTACAGTACCTGCACTGTTTGAAGCCGCACTGATGATACTGTACCATGGCACTAAATTACTACGTAAACATTAGGCTGAGCATCACTTGTAATCATGGAGTTACAGCCAACGGCATAATTAAGGGACTATGCCCTCATGTTGCCATGACGACCACAACACATGGAATTATTTCACACTGTGCGAGACACCATGTCATTTGAAGCATGTACCAGGGAATGTGTAGTAGAAGAACATTCAACAGGACTAGCTGACCCGTGTGTGTTTGATACAATGTTAAGGTGCTTCTGTGGTGTAGCGCCACTGATGGTTTTTGTGATGGTAAATGGACTGCAATTATAATAGTGCTTCTCCAACCTTACGGCACTTTAAAGTTAAGCCATTCACACACACATTCTTACACGTCATCATGCGATGTCAGCCATGCAAAGTGCCATCTAACCACCGGGAGCAGTGAGGTGACTTGTTAAAGAACACCTCGACATTCAACTACTGTAGGCATTAGCATGGTTCAAACTAGGGATGGCACCAATACGATCCAGAGATCGGAAATCGGTTGTAGCAGTTGTAACCGATCTATGGGGCTTAACCAATTAAACACATTTACACGCGTAGGTCTGCGGTCAACTAGCATCAGCAACGTCTAACCTACTCAGCAGGTTTCTAAAATGCATCTAAATCCTAAAATAGAGATTGGCTGTCATTTACTTGCAACTTAACTTAAAGTAAACCACTCAAACTAATGCATACATCAATGACCATTGTTATATTTCCTTAAATGTATATACAGGCCATCTTACATTATGTTTTGCAGAGTTAGGAAAGCGATGTTCTAGCCTTATAGTTCCTTGCACAAAACATGACTCCCATTCTCTTCCTCAGTCACAGTGAGGAATACAGCTCATTTTAACACTGGAATCGGAACTCTGTATCGGCCAGTACCAAAGTACAGGTATCTGTATCGAGACTTCCAGAATTGTATGGTGCCATCCCTAGTTCGAACCAGCCACTTCTGGATCACCAGAATTCTGGATGAATGATACATAATAGGAACTGACCTCCAGCCGCTTGACGACCTCGCCCAAATCCTCCGTGTTGTTGTTGATGGAGCGTAGTGACACGCTCTCCCCGCGCTCGTAGTATATCTTCATGGAGGCGGGGCTCCCCGACGACCAGCCAATCACGTCGCGCGTGGCGCAGTTGAACACCACCGCCTTAGCCTCTTGGTCCAGCAGCACGATGAAGTCATTGGAGACAGCCAGCAGACACTGGCGCTCAGCGCCGGCGACCTGATCCTCGGCGTGCACCAGCCAGGTCACCGCCCCCAGGCTACGGAGCTCCGCCCCACTGGATGGACGCGTCTTCTCCCGCCGCTTGTGTGCCAGTGAGATGAAGGGGAACTTTCCGGGCTGCTCCACGGGTGTGCTGGTAACGTGGCGCTCTGCCAGGTCCCGCAGGTACTCCTGGCGTGTGCGCGTTGCCATGGCGCCGAACTTGTCTGACTTGTGGGCGGCGTTCTCGGCGTTCACTACCTTGGCCAGCAGGAAGTCCCTGAAGACTGTGGACTTGGGGAAGGTAACGCCCCGGGGGATGGGAGGGCCAAAGGAGGGGACGTCTTGGGAACGGGTGACGGCCACACTGCGGGCACACAGGACAGACTGTTAGTCAAGTAAAGTCAAGTTTATTTATGTAGCCAATAAAATGCCAACTTCGACCTCAAATCAAAACAGTATTGTTTCGCACATCATAATGTATTCTGAAGCAAACCGTACTACGGCTTTGTTGATACGAGCAGTGTTCAAAACTTTGTTTGTGTTCCTATTTACGGAGCCAGGGCTGTGTAGAAGTATTATTTTTTCACCACGCACAGAGCAAGGTAAGCTAGCGAAATGCAAGGAGATATTTGTTGAATATGGCCAAAAGTATATTAGCTCACAATTTGCTTGCAAGTGCTGACTATGCCGTCAATCACATTGCAGTCTCAAAGGGCTTTACAAGCCCACATGAAAACACAAACAACACCCCTGTAACCTTCTCCTCCTCCCCCTGGGCAAGTACAAACGTCCATAAAAACCATAGAAACCTTGGAAAGGGACCACAGGGGAAGACATTCAACCTTCCAGGACAGTTAGGATGCAATAGGTGTTGATAGGGCAACCATAATTTGCAATTATCTACTGAATTAACCAACACATGCATTGAATTGAATTGAATACATTGAATGAAATAACTAACTTTTATAGTGCTCAGTCAAACATAATTAGAACAGATTATTATTAATAAGTACATGGGGATGTGTCCTGGTCCCAGGACAAAAAACACACACAAAAATGCTAGTCGTCATTGTCGCCCGTGAACATAAAGCAGGGTGTTGGGCTTCATATGGGCAGGGCTCTCCTCCTATTACCATATACATACCCTATTCACATCAACACAATGGTTGCCCTGGAGTTGGATTTCTGTTAATTAGTGAACAACAAAGTAATGCCGTGTCATTGTGCAAGTCAATGGTGCTCACATTAGCCCTGCACTTTAAACAAACTAATTGCCTTTGGTTCATTGAACGAATGCAATAAACGTGCACTTGTAGGCTCCCGTACACTTGCAGACATGTTAGCACCTCCAGTCCCAGTCTGCACGCTTACTAAGCTAGTAGCAATCAAGCCATGCCCGGCAAGCACGCACGCAGACCACAGTGGCGGCCGCTACCCTATAGAGCCATACAAGCATGAACGGATCAGCCTGATTGACCAGACAAGCATGACAAGTCTTCATCCAGGCCATTAGGCAGATAACACGGGACAGGCCAGCGGTGGCGTCGCTGCCTGCGACTCACGGATGACTGAGCCAGGGCTTATGGATTTATATACATCCCATCTCCGCTGACGAGCCTGCTCTGGGTGCACAGGCACTTTGTACGTGCTGATGTGCATAGCTGCCTCTGCCGCTGGAACAACGCACGGTTTGCTAGACAAAGCCCTTGTTATGCAATCTGCCTTGTCGTCCCAACGTGACTTTTAGGCAGCGGTTGAAAGCAGCTGATTAGCAGCAGGCTGGCTGAAGGCCATTTACTCTCTTTACACCCTATCAAAAATACAATCTTAATATCAAGCTACAAGGGGCTATTTATAGCCATACAGCTAAGCGCATCAGAGTCACAATGTTTACTCTGCAATTCTGTGAAGATTAAAATGGGGGTAATATTTAGGAAAAGAAGAGGTGGGTGGATTAACAACCTATTTTCACACATGATGCAAGAGCTTTAATACTCAGTAAGTGACAAACCCATTAACCTCACACAACATATTCATGTAAACACAAAACACAACCTACATACAGTAAACACACACAATACCTGCCTGACATCTTAACAGTAGTTACTGTTGCTCAATAGTAACTGTTGCTCAGACTATTTCATTGAAAAACATCCCAAATATGAATTTCTGCAATTGGCTTAATGGTGTCCTGTAGCTAGTATCCAATCAGTGTCCCACAAACGTCAACAACATATGTAGAAGCACTTCCTGGTTAGCCATTCATTTTGTTCCAGAGAGGTCCAGTTCCAGATAGGATCCCTACCTTCCCTGTAGACGTCAAAGAGGTCAAGCGTAGCGCTAGATCCAAAAGGAGCTAAGCGAATTTCCAAGGCCGGGGAGTGTGAGAGCGTCTCTGGGTGGGGTTAGCAGACATTCCATCTCCTCTCCATTTCATCCATACCAGGAAACCAGGATAACCAGCATTTCTCACTTTCCCTCTTCGGTGTGACAAAAACAAACTCCCTGGCTTGTAGTCAAACTATGTGTCCGCCCCAAAAGTTCAACTGAACAAGTGGCACAACATTCGATGTGGCGGGGGAACAGAGAGGCTGGAGGATGAGATACAGCATGCTTTTGTGGGGTGGGGGGAGGCGTAGGGTCCACAAAAAAATAAAATAAAAATAAATACAATTTTAAAAATCGCAATATTTCTGGTAGGATCCTGGCTGGAGAGGCAGAAAGATGGCGTACCCGTCCGTTCCAGAAGGAGACCGCGTTGGTACTGTGGGGCTGTGCTCTCAACCGCCCTGCCCGGCAGATCAACGCGCAGCTGACTCCTTCAGAGCGCTGTGTATGCCGTGATGCGCCCAGGGGCAAGGGGAGGAGGAATGGGCGAAGAGTATTATTCCACTGTGTGAAGAGTACGTGTGTGTGTGTGTGTGTGTGTGTGTGTGTGTGTGTGTTTGAGAGATTGGAACGTGTCTACACACTGGGGGAAGTCAGCGTGAGAAAACGGACAGAGGATGAGACAGCCCAGGAGCAACGGAAAGCAAGAACAGGAACTGACAGAGGAAAGTCTAGAAATATAATGCAGAATATCTAAGAGAGTGTCTGTGTGCATGCGTGCGAGAGAGATGGGCTAGTGTTGCAAAAGTTCGAATGATGCCACCAATCGGCCGTCTGATCGTCACGAATGGAAAAGAACGGGCGAGCTAAAGGAGTTGAGGCAGCGCTCCGAGACAGCCGCCGCAGGCCCCCCGCCCCCCCACCCCATCTCTCCTGGGTGCCTGTAATCAAACAAACGTACACACTCACAGTGAACGTCACAGAGACACGTGCGCGGCGCAGGCATACAGGGAAGCGGCCGCGCGTGAGGCTTTCATGTGACGCGGTGCTTTAATGCAGCTACCTGCAGGAGAGTGGAACAGCTGCCAGCACATTCCGAGCACAGTGCAGCTTTTAAGGAGATGGAAATGTTATCATGGGGTTCCAGAAGGGTTTTATGTGTGTGTGTGTGTTCGTGTGTGTGTATGTATGTACAGTACATATGTATGTATGGATGTCATTTTTTTATATTAAATTGGCCCCATCACATATTTGATATGTATTGTTGTTGATTATCATTAAAAACTTATTGGATTTATTGACTTAGCGTTAGTTTGACTGGCAGGAAAAACCTTAACCTCAGTTCCCTTTAAAGCTGCACATGCAGTGTGTGTCTAAAACAAGTAACCTTTGCCCAGCTTAAGAAGTTTTGTTAAGTTAAACATTAACCCGGGGAAAAAACAAAAATATATCTCTGTCCGGTGGCCAACCTGATTATCCCTGCAGACGCTGCATTGCTTCTGTGCCCCGTTCCACGTACGTACTTTCCCAACACATTATCGTGGCCTACAGTACCTGTAGCACGTGCTGTCGGAACAGGGGTTGTGCACGCGCACGATGATGAAGACGTGCTGGAAGTGGGAGCGTATGGCTTTGGGGGTGAAGGGGTGCGCACCCGGCTCCTGGAAGACGATGGTCACAATGTCGTTCCCTATGTGACGCTTCCTCAGCAGCTGATAACAGAGGGAGTGGGACAACGGAGGACATGTCAGTGTGGAAAAGGATGAGTGCTTGTATCTGATAGCAAAGACTTCCAGGATTCCCCCGAGACAAACACCAAAAACCCATTCCAAACAATAAAGCTCTTGTTCAGAGGCGATGTTCGGGTGTGGTTATACATCTGATATCAAAGCCACAACTGTGTGGTCTGCAACGCATACCGTTCGTCCCCTAGAACCACAGGCTCCCCTTTCATTTCATCAGCTAGCAAACACACGTCATCGTGCGGACTTCATTCACTTACTGCCATGTTAGCTAATGCTACTTACAAAGCCGTCTCTGCATTCAAGCCGTACCTGTTGTTTGTTGTTGGGAGTGTACGGCAGCAGCGTCGACACGTGGAACATGACCTCATAGTCCTTATATGCCGTGTATAGGGAATGTGTGCCTGTGGAATCCGCTGGAGGAGAAATGGAAACAGAGCGCTAGGACGCTATTTCGAGAGGTGCATTGTGCCAGCAGTCAGTAGGAACAAACTGTGCTTTTTCACCAAACTACAGGACTGTCGGTCAGCGTCACCTTCAATAACCTCACTGTCGACATCCATTTCCAAAATGAAAAAAACGGCTTTACTCCTACTTTCAATATATTGCATTTTCCCTTGGATGTGTCAAGAGTGCTGTGGAACAATAGGCGAGACATTTTGCATTCCCTCTCATTAACGTTTCAGTCCAAGGTTCAGCAGCAGAGCTCTGAACGTGAAACGAAAAAAAAAATCTTGTCAAAGTGAGCATATAGGGTTCAACTCAGGCGAATGGGCGTCTGGACAGCAATCACATCTACGGCTGGGATGAAATGCCATTTGCTGTTGTGATGAGCAGCACTAAGGGCTTAGTGGTGCAGACCCTACTGCGCTGCAGCGATGGGAGCATGGTGAGGGAAATAACTAACAAGAGAACAAGAGATGGAAGGAAATAAACGACAAAACGCACAACACAAAGTACACCAGTACAGCCATGAAGCAAAGCACGGTATCAATAAAAGTGGGGGCGGGCGGGGTGACCTGAGAGCTAGCCTGCGCTGACCCGTGATAAAGTCAAACCCTTCACTGGCTGGGATTATCCAAACTACCTTGGGCAGGCTGGCCACAATGCACAAGGCCACAGGCTTTACAGCCTAGCCTAATTAGATTCAACAGACACATACATAACCTCCGTCATGTAAATCTGTTGGTACTGTTAGAGTGAATGAGAACTAAAGAATTGAACTTGCTGCTACCTGCAGGAGATATTTGAAATTGAGAGCTGTATACAGCTCTCAATTTCACATATCTAGTAGCTGATGTCTACTATAGTGTGTGTGTGTGTGTACGTGCGTGCGCATGCATGCATTAGAGCAAACTGCTGGTGTATTCTGCAGTGGTTACTTTTTGTGTCCAGCTGGGCGCGGTACTTGGTGAAGCCCTTGAGGCGGACTTTGTCCCCCAGCAGCTGGAGGAACTCGTCCAAGGCTGGGCCGGCCGTCTCGTTGTTGTACATCTCCTCTTCGGTGCTCTGGCCCGCCCGGCAGTACATCACTCCCACCTTCACCTGGAAGCTCAGCTGGGGCCGCACACACATCGACATTGGATTTACTTATACATACACACACACACACACACACACACATTATAAATAAAAGGTATAGTTCCCTCAGAAGCTCCGCCCCACACATCGGAAGCTCATTGCCAAGGCTAGGATATTGTTGTTACAGAGCCAGAGCTGTGTAGGAACACCAGAAGATTCTTTCAGCATGCACACAGAATGGGCAGCTAGACCCAAGCTAGAGACATTCGTTGAGTTTGACAAAAATGGCATTCGCTTACAATCTCTGCCTCCACCTTTAAAACATTTTAAAAGGTTGAATTTGTCTACAAAAAACGCCTACCCCTTGTTCGTCCAGTTTCATCAGCTGGTCAGTGACCTTGGTGGTGTTGAGGGCCAGCCGGAGGCAGGACACATCCAGCTCCGGCACCAAGTGCTCCAACACCTCCTTGATGGGCAGGCCTCGGGTGGTGCTGTGCTTGGAGGTGGAGGGCACCGCGTCCTCCAGGATAGATCCTCGCAGGGTGGTCAGCTGGGAGGGGGGAGGGGTCAGGGGAGGGGTGTGAGCAGAGAAGGAATTAATCCTTGGCCAGCTCTGAACCTTCTCCCTGAGATGGCACAGTCTGAAAACCTGAAAACCAGTCAGTGTGTGCTAGAGAGCTTACTTCTCCATTGTAGCCTTATGGCAGGTTGACACATAAACAACAAAGCAGTTATGATTCCAGCCTTGGCCCAGAGTAAACCGCTATTTAAAGTGGAACTGAGGACAAGGAAAAGGTGGGGGGGGGGGACAGGAATTCTGTATACACAAAGTATGCATTGTGCTCGGTTGTGGGGGCGGCCTCAATCCCTGGGCTGTCATACACAGCTGGAAAGGCTGGACGCTTTCTCTCCTGGGCGGGGCTTTGACAATGGCACTGTGTTCTCCAGGTAAATGAGCAGGAAGGCATTGCAATCAGGAGAATTTTAGAGCTATAGCCACAGGCACCTGTCCAACTCCAGTCCACAGCAGTTTAACAAAGCTTCAGACAGGTGTCTTATATTTCCATCTGGGAGTGTATTAAAGCTGCCATATAACCATAATTCAAATCCCCAACATCCAAAAACAGACAGTGAAGCAATGCATTTATTTACTGTATGGCCTCTTTCAGCTAAAACAGAGAGGTTACTATAGGTTCTCCGCCGCGGTTTGAGCTTGTGTGGCACTGACAAGCCTTGGAGGTGGAGGAAGAGCGCATTTCAGGAAGTTTCCTGAGAGTGCTCATGTGGCGAGACAGCCTTAAGGGCCGGTTGCATAACGCTTGAGATATGCATCACCTCCAGCTCCTACTACTCATAGGAATACGCAGGGATGTGACTAAGCTTTTCAGACCTTTGTTGGAAGGGGAGGGTTTAAAGACATCTTTAAAAAATATCCTAAAAGTTAAGGTCTGACATTCCTTTTGAAAGATTTACTGCTTTTGTTAGTCATGCATAATATGAAAGACATTTGTAAGGGGATAAGGAATATATAATGCTTGTTTACACGCATTGTTGACCAGTAATGTTTCGTTATATAGCACTTTTCACATAACAAAGGATCACAAAGTGCTGTCCAATCAAATTTAAATAAAAAATACAACAAATATGGCCGACCATGTAAAATATTCATTCACGTGTTCATGTAAAAAATCCAATATGTATGAAAGAGCTTGCCGGTGCAGAGCTCTGTAAATACTATTATTTTACAATCAGCCCTGAGACCAATAGGAAGCCAGTGCAATGCCTTCATATCATGTGTGATCTACTAGTCCCAGTCAGTAGCCTAGCAGCAGCGTTTTGCCACAACTTGAATTCAGTCTATGTAAGATTTGTTAAGGCGAGTATACAACGCATTACAGTAATCCAAGCATGATGAGATACGTGCATTAATGACCATCTCAATCTCCTTTAGTGAAACCACAGAGCTTACCTTTGCAATGTTCCCAAGATGAAAACGAACACAGGAACAAACCACACATTTGACATGACAAGAACCGCTGTCAAACACAGGCCTGCTGTTGTCGACACAATTGGTGTTTGTGTTAAATGCAGCGGGAAGACTAGACCGGATCTTACCTTGCTAGTTCTAAAGATGAGGCGGTAGTTGTACTGCTGGCTATGTTCTTTATCCTCCTCCAGCTTCTCCCTGCGCAGGCTCACTGCCACCGGGCCCAGTGCCTCGTCCATCCCGAAGTAGTTCCAGTGCTCTGACATGGGACACGGGTGAGAAGAACCATCAGCATATTTAGGATACTGAATGTTGATGTAAAAGAGAACAGGGGCCATTTGCCTTCCCAATCAATCAAAAGGCACTTCCTATAGTGAATACTGAACAGTGCTTTTGCATTTGAATGCACAGTGTAGGCAAACATGAACTAATGCATCTTAATCCAATCTCACCTCTTAGGTAGAAGAACTTCCTGTAGTAATAGGCTCCCAGGTCCACATGCTCCACAATATAGTGCTTGCCTTTGTCGCCGAGTGTGCTGGGGCCCTCCTTGGGTCCTTCCAGCACCGCTACACCGGCGTTGGTGCAGTGGGGGCTGATGGAGGTTTCATACAGCTTCCCTTCCCCGCTGAGGGTGCCCGAGCCCCCAACACCTCCTCCACCACCGCCCCCTAACCCGTAGGCCCCCCCGCCAAACGCTCCCACCCGACGCCTGCAGGCGCTGTCGGCGCCGATTTCGTTGCGGAAACACGGGCAGCTGAGCAGCATCTCGTTGCTCTGCTCGTCGTCCCCGTCCAGGCCGGGACTGTCCCGGGCGTTCAGGTCCTCTTGGCTGCCACCGGGGGAGCTGTAAGCCAGGCTGTGGGTGGAGGAGATAGTGGAGGCGGCGGAAGCCCCCGTGGTCATGTTCGTCCTCTTGCCCGTGGCGAGCCGCAGCTGGACGACCTCGTTCAGGTCAAACAGCATGCTCTGGACGTCGTAATGGGCGAAGCCTTTCTGGCACACCCAGGGCTTGACGGGGGGTCCCGCGTCTTCTGACCTGCCGTCCTCCGCGTCAGAGCCCATCCGGGGGGAGTCGGACTCCCCGCGGACGCTCCGAAGTTTGCGGAATATGGACTCGCCTCCGGTTTCAGATTTCGAGCGTCTCTTGGGAGGTTTGTCTCGGTCCTTGACCTTAGGGGAATGGCCGTCCGGGACGTCCTCCGGTGCGTCCATGACTGCAGCCTTGGGCCCCGTGTTCCTCCCGTCCTCTAGCCTCTCAGGCTGGTCGGGCCCCTCGCCTTGGTAGCCCCTCAGCACGTCCAAGAGGCCCTCCCCAGATGCCCCCTGCTGGTCGATGGAAGATGTGCTGCCGTACTCGCGGTGGAGCGGGGACCATTTAACTCCGGGCGTCGGCACCCAGTCGTCCCCACTGTCGTCCATCTCGCTGATGGTCATGTCGCTGTTGCTCCGCTGGTGGATGCGCCGCTGGCGGGGGGCCTTGTGCACGGGGCCCCTGTGTTCCCTCGGCACCAGGTAGCGGCTGTCAGAGCTGTAGTTGTTGGCCTGGGCCTGGGTCCTGTTCTTCAGCGTGTTGTGGATGTTGCGCAGCATGGAGGAGTCCTGAGGGCTGATCACGTGACCTAACTTCACGTGTCCAGCCAGGGACACAGCGGAGTTCTGGGCTTCCATGTTGGGGTGCCACAGGGCGCTCCCGACGTCCTTCCTTGGTGGCCAGTCGGCTACCCGCGCTCGTACCCCCATTTTAGGCACGCCGGTGCCCGCTGGAGGGTGGGCGTTGTCTGTGCGTGGTGGGGGCACAGCGGCGCCCCCGTTAATTATTCGGAGTTGGCGGGCGAAGAACTCCTCCGTGGTGGGGATGGTGCCGCCGACCGGGCGCTCCATGGGCGGGCGCTTCAGGCTGGTCATGGCACCAGGCACTCAGCAGGCAAGCATGGTCGCCTCTAGGGTGGGATGTTGTTCCCCGATGTCATGAGCAGAATGGCCTTGTCGGACTGGCAGTGAGAACAGGGAAGAAGGTAGGAAAGAGGTAGGGCCACTTCCTTCCTCTGCAGTCAGGCCTTCATACCGTTACATGTGTGTCTTTTACCCAAATAGGAACCTGAAGGGGAATGGAAAAAAATATCAGATTTAAAATCTAATAGGAAACAGAAGATAACTGTCTCTAGATAGAAGTAGTACAGCACAACTAACAAGGGTCAAAGTTATCGCACACTCTAATCTCTTGTATTCCTGCCTGTAACCAGGAAAGCAAGGAATGTTTTTCGCCTCTTTGTTTCTCCCATACATTTATTTATTGGATGCCACGCACAATCAAAAACACAACTGCCAAAATAGCTTGTTGTAAACCAGTTCTGAGTTCTGTGGTAACCAGTGAATGTCATAAAATGTCAAATGACCTCATATACTGTAGTTTTAAACACGTTAATGTTATAAGGATGTGGGTGACTTCCTGAGTTCAGACGTTAAAGCTTACTTCAGAGTATCCAGACATCTTTACAAATGTGCAGATGATTCTATTCAGGCAGGAGAGAATATGTGAATTCATTTCAATTTGTATCAGCTCTACAAACATGCCTGCAGAAATGTATTTGTCCCCTGGCAGCTTTAACAGTCAGAGAAAAGTCACTGACATTCAATTTCAGATAAGGGCCCCTTCTTTTGAAACCAATTTCAGCATACAGTAGACATCTCTGGGAAACGTTAAGCTGAAAATAATGCATATTCTTTATACTTTTTGTGAACAAAACTATGCATTTGTTGTAATAAATTAAACTCTCCAGTAAACTACTTGTATATTTTGCTGACAATATTTCAAGCTCTTGTGCAAAGCTAGCCTGGATACAACAGCACAATCATCGATTTGCTTGTGAGTGGTTTCAGGTCTTCTCAGTGCAACTGGATGACCAATGATGGGGAAACAGAATGCCCAGGGATACTTCCGACACCATAGGTGCCCAACTCCGGTCCTGGAGGGCCCCTATCCTGCTTGTTTTAGATGTCTCCCTGCTCCAACACACCTGACTCA
>JAODOY010075020.1:0-15791 GCA_025399855.1 Forbesichthys papilliferus
TATAGCTATACGGGCGTGGTTTAGGTGTGCCGACCATGGTGCTGACAGCGAAAACAACCAGATGGTTCATCCAATCAACTGCCATGTATTTTTTTTAAAGTACAGCCATTCACAGTTTCAATGTACGGCTCCCCAGATGGACTTGTGACAACAATTACTCTGGCATGTCAGGTTTGAGATTTACGGCTCCAGGTGATGTCAACAAACTAACTCTTATTCACTTCTTTAGGCGCTCACAATTGTCTTGTCCAAAGAAATAACAGCCTACTGCCTTGTCAATTCGGCAACAACAGTAGCCGGGGCATGCGCAGAAGACCGCAACCAGGACGTAATCAGGTTTAAACATTTACATCAGTGGTTCCCAACTTGTTCCCCTTGGAGCCCCCCACCTTCCCCATCCCCCCACTTGTAAAAAAAAAAAGATTACTTTTCAATATTGTACTGCTTTTTAGCCTTGGCAATTAAAAGCAAAAATGACGCCTCTGTGGTTCTTTGTAAACCACTGCCTACTATTTCAAATACTTCTCTGATGTTGTAGATTTCTTTGAAGAAGAATTAGCCTACTGCTTAAACATGCATCTTCCATTAATAGGCTATTGTTTCTAGATTGGCCTTGGCATTGCATATGATTGATGATGATATGATTAACAACATTTTAAAATGTATACATTTTACAATGAAATTATAGTGAACAATTGTAATGCATGTTTAACCTTAAAGCAAATGAGACCAAGCGCCCTTCCTGTGAACTATAAGGACCCTAGGTTGGGAATCACTGGTTTACATGGTAGAATTATTCTTTCAATCGGGTTATGTAATGGGTTACCTTATGCTTCAGAATTAACATTTTAATCGGGTTGGGCCTTTCTCTTCCAATTTAGGTGTTTATATGGAGCATTTTCTTTCGGTTGGGCTTTTAACTCAATTCTAATCTGAATTATATGTATTGACTGCATTTGCTGCTAAATAAGTATAGTCGTAAATAGTCTTGGTTGTCTAAATTACTTTATACTTAATGAAAACAAGTGAAAGAACATGAGAAACATGTTTGCATTTGTGTTGTTGTGTTGTGCAGGAAAGACATGCATGTTTTCAACGTGATATCCAAAACAAACTATGTCACAGCTCTGGGCCCAAACACAGTGGAAAAATTAACTACAATAGCAAATCACAAAGCTCTACCTTGTCCCTTATTCTTGCCGTTCAACACTTTTGCCTGAGGCCTGCAGCACGATTCTGTTAAAATATCTGAAGCATTAACTTGCGTTCATCCAACAAAACGACTTGTGGTTGTGCCAGAAGCTTGCAGAGTATTTCTTATTCCATTGTTACTGAAGAACAAAGAAGGAAAATTGGTGTGAAATCATTTGACTTTTATATACACCAAGGCCAGCAAGAAAAATCACTCATCTGACATACATCCATCGTTTGAAGACATAAAATGTTTATCAATAGTGCAACCTCCACACTTGTCATGCCATTTCCCACACTGTAATTAATCCCTGTAGGAAAAACATGCCCTGAAATTAAATGAGCATTCATTTTGTGGATTATTCAGACAAGATATGAGTCAAATTTCTCCCAAAAAATGGAAACACAAACCAGCCAAGACTTATTATTAAGAGAAAAAGAGAAGCTATATATGTGGTTGAAAAAAGAGCAAGTTTGTCATTTGATCAGTTTAAGAGAACCATTCATCTCATATGTGTTATACTGTAGCTCATGTACAGCATATCGCATGGCTCTGGGAGCCACACAGATAAACTTAAACTTAATGACAAGATGTGTTGGGTATTTTCCTTCTCCAAAAAGATGCCTCAGTCTGTCCCTGTGTCCTCCAGCATGTAATTCAGCATGATTGCATGTTCTGCAGTCACCCCCATTATCTTCCTGCATGAATGTCAGAATGCTGCACATACAGACACAAACACATCGCCACTATTGTGGGTTAGTGGGGACATTTATTTTCCATCAAAGACGTAGCTAAACAAACCTGCACATGTAATGCGGGCAGGGTAGTGGAGCACGGCTACAGCAAATCCTCCAAGGCATTACAAATCTGACACAAAAGAGATGTGATGTTTGATGATGCATGTATCAAAGGATTATACAGATTTCTCAGGCCCTTTTGTACTGCCTTCAAAATGGCTGTTTTAGCTACAAAGTATGAAATCACCTTTTACAGGATGTGTTCATCTCCACCATTTTGAGAAAGTTGGCAAACAAGACTTCCTTCAAAGTCTCTTCATCTTTCTTTACAGTACACCTGCCGGATTCCTCTGTCTTAATGTGTTTGTGTTTTCAGAAACACACTCATTAACTAGGCTACAGCAGCACCTAGAGTGTTAGAGGGCAGACAGGTGGTATAGCTTTGACTGCCAATTAAAGCAGTGACTTACCTTCTAATTAACAGTGGACCTCTGAGGCATAACAATTCCTCAACCACATAGTACACTGCATATATACACATTATATACATTATAGTATAACAGGCCAGCCAATGTGTTTTCTTCATTATTCACTATTCTCAATTGTTATGGACAAGCAACAGAGCAGATATAATGCCTGTTTTCGCGGGCATAGCCTTGGGCAAAGCTTGCAGCGTCTTACCATGAGTCACTCGTTACGAGAATGAATAAAGGCATTTAATGTTCCCTGGCAAGGTTTTGGACGCTGCGGCCCTGACGACAACACTATACACTATACAGGAATTATGAGATGCCTTAAGGCATAAGAAGCTATACGACACATTCAAATAGTTTAGAGTAATGTGTAGAATAATGGAGCAGTGTCTCAGGAATGGCAAGAGCATGTCAAACGAATCAATGAATTCAAGAGCACATCACCTGTACAGTATGTGAAGGCATGTATGTGGTAGTATATAAAGCTCTATGGTGATGTGATTGTGAGGCAAGGCTAGAATAAAAAAAGAAACTCTTCAAAAATCTGCTGGTATTACATAATGTGTCTATTCTACTTGCAGTGAAACAGATGTAGATTCCACAATGCTCACTTGCCAAAGGCACCTTCCTGTCTGAGCATTATCATATAACAAACAAAAGTTGTCTGTTAACTTGACAGTCCTTAATTAAAAGAGCGACTTGAAATCTTCGCATATCTGATTGCACTTGGGAATGATTAGGACAGCGATCACTTTAGCTAGGTTTCTTGTTGTGCAGGCAATCACGGCTAAATGTTCAGTTTGTAATCATGTCTGCTAATCTCGAAAGAGGGAAAGATGTGGGCTGGATAGACTGAATTCTTAACGAGAACACCCAACTTTGGTGTAGAAACACATCATGTTTGTGCTGAGTTGGTTCTTGGCACACAGTCATGACAGTTAAGTGGAAACAGAGGGCAAATCAAAAAGACAAGAGACAAGTCCGACGGGAATACTTTGAGGGGAAAATGACAGACTGTGACCAAGTGGTCTGAACGGTGCTGGGAGGGAAGAGTGGGGGGGAGTGGAGAGATAAATTACAAATTAAATATACCTGACACAACTAGCCGACCACTTTAGACGAAACCACCGCCTGAATGATCACTTTGTATTCCCCCGTGGCTGATGGCACGTTGGTACCAGACCCTGTGGTATAGCCAATGTAACAGAAGGGGTCTGATTCGTTCTAGTGAACCACAGGGATACCATTGTCTGGGACTGACTGCTGAATAGCTGATTACAGTTTAAAAAAAGCCTGGCTTGGCTTAACTCAGCCCTTAGCCAAAACTCAGTGTGTCTTCCCAGGTCTAGGGTTAACTGAACCCGTGAAGAATTCCTCTTTGTACAGTACGAGCACCGCGTACGTACTTTAGCTTTATTACACAGTGGATGTCCACAGAATAGATTTAGTGAAGTGTACATTAACAAGAATATATTTGTGTATTCAATCTCTCCAAATGAAAAAGGTCCTCAATGCCATAATAAACAATGGAAAAAATATGAGCTGGGTATGTTTGGAACACACCATTATATATCCTAATGTAATTAAATTCCCTAATTACGGATGCCACCAAAGCAGCTCGCCTACAGCTCTGCCCCACTTCTCTCTAAGTACTGCAGAGCTCTCCCCAAGGTCATGGTGTCCAATCTGATTGGGGATGCGCAGAATAAGTAGCTGGACTAATGTATTCCACTTGCTTATTATTTATAATGGCGAGAAGAGGTTTCAGTGGAAAATTAACCCATACCTGGTAGGCAACATTAGCAAATTAGGTTGTTTTTCTCATGTGAAAGCTCTGAGGTATCATTTAAATCTCACTGCCCTGGTGCTAAACAAATGCCATTAGTGGAAACAAAAACAAAAACAAATGCAGTACAAACACTATAGTGTTCTATGTCAAGAACACACACTCTGAAAACAGAGTGTGTGTTCTTGACATAGAACACTGTATATATTAGAGTTCACCAGTTGCTAAAAATTGGTCTACCAGCATGCTGTACAGTTTTTAAAGCTAGAACTAAACCATGCATTAGAGAGCAGTCCTGCTACAAAGAGCTGTCTTGCAACAATAGCCTATTGTCTTTTGGGTTTGGCAATGCTACATCTTGCACATTAATCAAGAATGAACGAAACTTTAAATAAATCAAACATAAGTCATATTTCAAACAATATTTCAATCATGTAGGCATATAGCCTACATTTCAATGCATGGTGTTGAAATAAAGATACAAAGGCTACATTAAATATATTTTCAAACTGGCATTGAGTAAAACGTGCATACATTGCAAAGCTTACAATAGTTTACTTTGTGCATTATGTTTTAACTAGCCAGCAGTTAAAATCTGTTTAAACCTGTGTACTATTCAGTTTCAAAGAATAAGCGCTGCAATGGCAGTAAAGGGTAAAAGTCTTAAATAAGCATGCGCTTCGACATACTCACTTGGAACGTTGTAATGTAGATCAGTCTTGTATCGTAATCCAGAAAGAATGTGAGAAAATGAACACATCTGTCCATAGGTTAACAGTCTGAACTGGCTTCTTAGATGGCGATGTTCCCTTCCTCCGGTCCGTTGAGTTTTTTACAATTGTGAATTTAATTCCGTATCAAGAGATAGTAGGCTACTCGCACGCTCTTTATGAGAAACAGTTTTGCGTACTGCCACTCGACTAGGCAGTAAGCATTAATTTTTATGCCTTGCCGCTGTAGTGGGCTGGAGGTACAGCATCATATAATTGCAACGCCTCTGACTGACAGAAGCGTATTTTGGCATTCATGCGTCCTGTGGTGTGGAGTGCATGGTGAGCTCATTCGTAATTATGAAAATAAGTAGGAATTGCCTATATTAAGCATATATTTAAATAACATAGAAAACAGGAAATTATTTTATTATTATAGTTATTTTCAAATGTCCAGGCTCACGCGGTATTAGGATTTATCTTTGTTTGATGCTTGGATTGATTGAATCGTCATGTCGAGACTACTACATCTTGTAGACCGATTATGTTTTATGCAGGGTTGGGAAGTAACTCATTACATGTAATCAGTCCATTACAGTTACCAGATAAAATAGTGGAATCAGATTACAGGTATTTAAAAAAAAATGTGATAATTACTTCTATGACTACTCTAAAGTTTTGAAGGGAGGTTTGCAGAAGAAAAATGCATAAACCATTTGGTTGTTCTCTTATTAACTTTTTGTTAACGTCACCCGATAATTGAAATTATGTTTTACTTTAATCTTATCCCCTGAGCAACATACATGGTCACAACAATTGAAAGATTTGGTGCCACCAAAGCATTAAATAGCTTTGGACGGCATTTAAAAGAACAGTGTTTAGACATGAAGTAATCTAAAAGTATTGGAAAGTAATCAAATTATGTTATTACATTTAGGTGATCAAAAAATTATGTTACAAATTATAATTTTAGTCTGGTAACTAGTAACTGTAACGGATTACATTTAAAAAGGACAATACCCAACCCTGGTTTTATGTATCTTACACACCCACAGTTCTAACAACCAAGGATGCTTAGAGGTGTTTTAAGTTCTGTGCCTGTGGCAAGGTAAAGCTACCCTTTTCCCATAGGCCAATAAAACATTGTCTAGACACACACTGGCATTATTTAATGTCTAAACAGTTTGTTCATTGCACTATATAGACCTTCTAATAATACTATTTAATATAGTATAATAAAAATAACACTATTTAATAAAAATAGACTAATTGCACCATCCAATTGCTGAAAATGGTGTGCATAAATCAATAGTCTGCCCTGCATCTGAAGTTATAAATCCATCAGGTGATAAAAAGTGGAAGTCGATCGATATTTGAACTAGGACTGCCACTATAGAGTCAATTGTACTGTATTAAAACTTGAAACTGCTATACGAAGGAAAATACAGCATATTGTTTTATGATTTAGGCTATGGTTGACTACATTACATTTTATTGATGATTTTGTACCTTTGTACTAGATTATGCTTAGTGTTTTTAGATTTGACAAATGTGTTCCAGTTCTTAAAATTGCCTAATTTAGATTTGTTAATCATGTTAATAATATAATAATAATCTTTATTTATATAGCACTTTTCATACTTGCAGTTCAAAGTGCTTTACACAGAGGGAATACATGTACGGTTGTGCTTCCCATAAAAACAAATACAGAAGTACAGAGAAACATGAATAAAAATGGATAGAGGAATCAGATTAAAAAATAAATAACATAAATGAAAACAGGTGACCATCTCAGGAATGTACTTTTTCTCTACCTGCACTTGCACACTAGGCTTCAATTGTTATGTGTGTTTGTGTGTGTGCGTGTGAGAGAGAGAGAGATAGAGAGAGAGTGTGCCAAATAGTAATTTCTCCCAGCATGGCTCTTGTAGCCCTCAGGCAATATCTTTCTCTTAGAGAACCAAGGTCACTTGGCTAACCATAATATCTCATCTTACAATGCAAAAGGACAACGTTTGTCGGTTGGGTTTCCCATGGAAAAATACTTTTCAACATTTATGAATAGTCTCCTTAATGAATAATGTTGATGTTTCTTACTATATCCATTAATATTTTTATCGTTCCTATCATTTGTCACTAATTGTTCTATCCATCCTCATTGTTCATATATTGACCCCAGATTGACGTGTGAACTTTGTACCATCACCCACTGAACAACATTCTGCTCAAATGTATTGTATGTAATGTAGACTGAGGATCGATGTTCGGATGCTGGTTGTGCTCATGTAGCTGTCGAATGAAATGATCACTGTAAACAGCTAGAGTGACACACAGGCGAGACCTCAAATGTCAACCTTCTCCATCCCATGGAAAACAACTGCCTCACTGTGCTATGTTGACATGGCAGTGAAGCACAGGAAGATATACATCCTATACGGTATATATAGATAATCCAGTAAAATGTTTCATGCAGCCCCATAAGACACACGGACACTTTGGAACTCCATTATGTATGCCATGGCAGCAAGTAATTAATCACGTTATTGACATGTTACTGTGCTAGCGGCAATATACAGCGCAAGACAAAGGACAAAATGCTTTTGCTGTGGTAAACCTGCCTCGGCCTGTTGTGCCATAGCACCACATCAGTATGAGCACCCAGGAGTATTTTAAAGAGCAGAATATCAATTCACTGCTGCCAGGAGGGGGAAATATCTCTATACTGGGAGATGCTGTTTTTTCAAATCTTTGTCCAATTATATTATGCTCTAAACTGGAGTGTGTGTGTATGTACTGTCTGTGTGAGAACTGAGAAGTGAGAGAGAGTACCAGGGATACAATCAAAAGCACCAAGATATCTCAGAGTTTGAGAATTTCATGACTGAAGAGTTGAGGACTACAGCCTCAGGGATCTGTATATATTTGCAGTTCACATAATGAGATTTACCCCAGTACGACTTGTACATGTCTTGTCATTCCTGGATCAACATCTCATGCCGGTCATGGTTTAACAAGCCTTTGTTATTTCTTGATCCAGGATCCAGATCGATGTGCCACTCCTTTCTCCATAGGTCTTGTGCATCCTTGGATTAAGATCCTTCCATAGTTTATTTGCTTTGGGATGTTGAACTATTCTTTCATCAACATCCTGTATGTTATCCTATTTGCCTAAAATATTAACGCACATAACACACATTATGACAGTGTACTGTACAGTACTATATGTAAAGGTTGAGCCATTAATACTCAAACTCATGAACACCAACTACATTTATTTTTTGTGACAGTCTGCAAACTCACCAATCAGAACCATTTGTCAGACGGCTGCAGAACCTTCACACAATGAGAATCTACGGGTGTCTTTTCAATTGGTCCTGCAAGGAATAAAGAGTGCGTTCAGTGGACAGAACGATGTAAATGTTCAATTAACTTTTTTACTAAACTATCCGTTTCTTTGAAAACGTTCTTGAGCTATACTTTCAAAGACATTTGCTACATTTAATGGATGTGGCGAATGTTGCTCACCTTCTACAGCCATATCTACGTCCTGTTTTGTAACATGGTGTTTATTGAACGTGTGGCAAACGTTCCACAATCATGAACGCATATTGTGCGTTGACTGTAAACAAATGTTTTCAGTCATTTTCTAACATACTGTAGATTCCCAGCTGTAGATTCTGACTAGTGCTTCTAACACCTGCTAATGATTCGACAGACATAATGGCAAACTACTTTGAATTTAGATTTTCCAGAGCATAAAACATTGTGGAGCTTGGAAATGACTTTTTGAATAGTAATGTGAATAATTATAACATTTTTAGCTAACATAAATGTAATTGTAGAGTGCATGCATAATGTGGGCATAGGGGCCTAAAATGGAAAGAAAATGTTACTTATTACATTATTATCTATATGCTGTACATACATTAGAGAAATAATGTCTTTCCTGAAAAAGAAACAAGAGTGCTACATTAACAGGCTCTTTTGCTAAGTTGCTTACATCTTTACAGTGCACTTGACATGTACATTTGGGATGCTTGCCCCATGAGTGAGCCTGTCTTGTGTGTATCTATATACAATTAACATTCAAAGGAGCTTAAGCGCTTACCTGCTTCTCCAAATTAAACGTGTGTTGCCTAACAGCTGCAGTAATAATGTAAGTTGTGCTCTACTGGCTGACCATCTGTTTAGGAATAAAGGGTAGAATGTCACAGGTTTGACAGCAAACATTTAAATAAAGATTTCTTGCTGACATTTCAGTTGAAATTGTATTATTATTGCAGATACCCCTTTGCCCTAGTTATTAGATTTTCCTCTTTATTTTAATACCATTTTCATTTGGGAAGGTTATTAAGACAGAGCAAGTGTTGAAGTGTCTAGGTAAATGTAAAGGTAAAAAAGGTAAATGTATAGGTAAAAAATTGTAAATGTCACAGCATAAACTGCAGGATGACATGGTGAAAGCCTCCATTCTGTCTAGTATACGTGAGATATTTTAATTGTACTTGCTCAAACTTCTTTTTCCTTGTTATTATAACTCATCAGTTCCTTTGCAGTCACCGCTCATCATTTGAAACACTTCTCAAGAGGGCTGTGGAAAACAACAAGATATGAATACCGAACAAACAGAACCAGAGCAGTCATGAATGAATAATGATTTTACTACAATTCTGAAACAGTACTAATCTTTAATAAAATTTCAGTATTGTTTTACTAAAAAAATACAGATAAAGAATGTGTGAGATACACACACACACAGAGAGAGAGCGAGAGATACAAATACAGTATGGTGTGGGGCCTTGACCAGATATGCTGCCTCCACGCCACTAGGGGCGGTATACCAAGGACGATACTACCCCTCCCAACTGCTCCAGGTGTGGAGACACCCCAGCTGCATCCAATGAGCTAATTGAGTAGGGGATAAAGAGAGGAAGAAAAATAAAAGAGAAGCACCAACAGCACCTCTAGTGCAGTATATGTGTCCGCCACTAACCTTGTTTTCTGCCCCAGGAAGCCAAGTGAACCCACACCTGGAGGACTGAGCGGGAGGAGCCAACCACCCACTCACACCACTATATGACCATAAAGGAAGGTTGTACCCCCACCCAAAGTGTGCCGCCTGTATTTCCCAGTTGCCACCCATCTCCGCCACAAGGAGGGGGGAAGGTCACAATGGCTGTACTTTTTTTTTTTTTAAATGCTGTCCAGAACAATAAGAAATTATATATTCTAGCTCTTCTGTTCTGAAAACAGGAACCCGTAATGCACACTGGAGAACTAGACAATCCAAGACTGCAGATGTACTAAACAAATATCTATACCTACTGTTGAAAATATGTTGTTGGATATCTCTTTCCTCCCCTGTGTGTGTGTGCTGACCCTGTTGCTGCATAACTGCATATCTCATCTCATATACTTCCATCAAATAATATATGGCACAGGCTTCATTAAAGTATAGTCCGTCATTCTGTAGAAAGTGTTAATATTTGAACTTTATTCAAATAAAAACACCTCTCCCATCAATGATATATGTGTGCTCTTTCAGAAGCTCCTCCCTACAAATCAGAAACACATTATCATAGAGTTGTGTGGTCTGCAACATTTACAGTGCCAGGGAAGTCAGTGTAGAAACACCAGATTAATTTTCCAGCATGCACACAGAATAGGCAGCAATAAAGCATATGTGAATGAGTAGATATTTGCATGATTAGACAAAAAGTGTATTGGCTAACAATTTCTGACTATACCTTTAAGACATCACAATATAATTGTGAAACAGTGTTGAATGTACACCTTTTACTGTAATTGCTTACTTGAAGTCCAAGTTCCTTTTATTGTCAACCAGACAGATTGACATTAAATATAGGTGAACAGTGTCTTTCTCCAGAAAA
The DNA here is from genome assembly GCA_025399855.1 of Forbesichthys papilliferus. Lineage (NCBI taxonomy): Eukaryota > Metazoa > Chordata > Actinopteri > Percopsiformes > Amblyopsidae > Forbesichthys > Forbesichthys papilliferus. The sequence goes on from JAODOY010075020.1 coordinate 10,790, forward strand.
GATGACTTTAATAGACAGGTTATTCTGAATAAGCCTGCCTTCCCGGAGGATGAAGGGTGGGATTTAGTGAGGAGCTAATGATGGCAGCTTGCATTCACACGTGGTGTCTCATGTTGTCTTAATAGAATTAGCAAGAGGATTGGGCTGGCTGAAGACTGATTTATTTGGACCAGTCAGTCAACGCTAACACCTCCTGGCTAATGAGATCAGGTGAAATACAGCCTGCATTTTAAAGACCGTGTATAGTCACGTGAACGTATTACTATAGCCAATACTGTACATCACCTGCGGGTCATTTACATTTAACTGCACATTAATTTCCATAAAGGTAAATATAAAGCACTGTAATTGTTTACAATTAACAAATTGAGATTGGAAGACGTTTGCAACCGCTTTAGATATTTTAATTCTAATATGAATTATAGTATTTGGTATAAAAGTTTCTTTCTTTAAAAAACCCATTAAATGAAAGTCTTTATTCTGTGCAATTCACCTTAGAGCATCTATCTGCTAGTTAGGCAGGAGCATTCCTCCATTGATTCCTGCATTACAGGCTTGCTCATTAGAAGTAATTGGATTATTTATCCCCTGTTTATCACTTAATTCCCTGCATCTGTAGTTAGAGGAGAGAGGACGATTGGAAGGATAATAAAAGAAGTAGGCAGGTTTAACCGCAGGTCTGTAGGATTATTCCCACGCTGGGATCTTATCCCCTTGCCTGTCTCCATGTGGAGTCCTCATGTGAGACTTCAGTCACAGAGGAGTAAAGAACAAAGCCTTATCTCACCTCTGCTACACTGTAAAACAGGGACATGCCAAATGGATTTCAGTGGCATTTCAAAAACAGTGGCAGATGGTTACCCTTTAATTTTATTGGTCAGTCGAATTCTTCTGTTACTGACATGGGGTGGCAGATCAATAACGTGCATCACGTGACGAAGCACGGTTCAAAGCATTGATTTCTTTTCCAAACAACATTGATCTAATATTCTAAAAATAGGTATGGCTAAATGTCAAATGTGTGTTGTTTGTGGACTTTGTTTTAGTGTTGGTTAGGTATTAAACCCTTCTGTTTGGGAGTGCTATTGGTTCAATGTAGTGTTGCAGCCTGTCTAAACATACCTAATTTGCCTTTAATTATAATGAATCCCTTGTTTTACCACTTTGAAAAAGTGCACTCACACATTTACATGCACACGCATGCCTATTTGATTGGACAATATGATTACATCAGATTTGTCTTTGGTTATGTAGTGCAGCAAAACAGCGGTTTAGTAATGATTAAATTGCAAATAGGTTGTTGCTACACAGTACATTTCACAGAATGACAAGCTCTTTGTGATCATCATGTCTTGTTTATCTTAGCTATTTGAATTCCTCAAGCCATAGAGTTTAAATATGCTTTGTTTTTCAGGTTTTCTCCAGTGGTTCAATGTTTTTGATTAACTATGCATGTAGACACTATGGCACCATCCAGTTTTTTAGTCCCGATACAGATACCGGCACTTTGGGTATCGGCCGATACCGAGTACCGATCCCAGTGTTAAATTAAGTTTTAAGTTAAATTGCTAAGTTTATGATAGCCAATCTCTATTTTAGGAATTAGATGCATTTTAGAAACCTACTGCTGATAGTGTGGCCTGGGTAGGTTAGACATGGCTGATACTTGACAGTAGACCTGCGCGTCTAAATTAATTTAATTGGATTATACCCTTAGATCGGTTACAACTGTCCAATTGTCACCAACAACGATCCAGCTATTTAAGCCATTATCGGACCCATTTCTGATCTCAGTATCGTATCGGTGCCATTCCTAGTAGATACAAGGTCATACAACCAAGCCCTCACAATAAACAATTATAATTCTAATTGCATGTCTGATTTTGTGTGACCTATTGCATATGTTTCAGGTATTTCTACATGCCTACATAACCATGTTGGCATTTAAGAGTAATTTCAAGATGACAATAAGTAAATGGAAAATTCAGCTGTCAATCATTTATTTAAGAAAAACTCAAATTGGTAGGGCCTGAAATAAATTAATTTCCATTTTCAAACCACATGGGTAACTTCCAAGCCTTCTCTATCTCATATATGTTTCAATATTTAGATGACAAAACTATAATGACTAGAGTTTCTGCTTTACGAAGACATGCTTGTCAAATACTTTACCACACAGATGTATATGTGCTGTTTTGATTTTACTTTCAAATAGTGACACTGACATTGAAGAGAAGGTTATGCAGTCTGCCTGGCATAAAGAAAAGCAAAGAAATGCTCAGAACATCAATTGTGAATTGAGACCAACCTTGACGTACCCTCTTTTTAAAAGAAGAAAGAATGTCAAGGAAAACCTTTAGTACATGGCACTCTAGTAATCTTAGTGGTATTTCGTCAGAGCTCAATTTGTGTTGTTAAGATTTTTCAACCCTGCATGCAACATACTAAATAGAAGGAAGTCACTCTCTACAGAAGAACTTTGGCATATTTAATTTACAGACAGACCTAAAACAATACATAGCTTTTCAGTATGCACCGTTTCCCGGTGTGATGTGAAAACACAATGGTTTACAGATTTGATTTAATGAAAAGGAACAAAAAAAAAAATCTCTCATTTAATATAAATGGGATTTCCACGGTTCATCATTCAATTGATCCTATGAACCGTATTGCTCCCATGAGCAATAAAGTAATTTGCATCGTCTTGGTTTACATGAACATGAAATGGGGCGTCCATACAGTATTGTTATTCCCTATTCTATTAGAGAATTGCGTGCTGTCTGTCTGTCCTTCAGGTTGTTTTCCAGACATTTTGTCATGGCACTGATTCCAGACAAAGAGCTGACATCTGTCTATGCTGACACCTGTCTTCTCTTAAAGGAGGGCATCCAATTAGATATCAAAGCAATCGGTAAGCCACATGAAAGACAATGTAGTTAGCTCAATGCATGCTGTACAGGGCTTTGTGCTTGCTCCTGTAATGGGTTTTCACAGTTGGGGCATTCCAGATGTAGGTGTCTTCTCGCTGCAATAATGCAATACATGTATAGCTTAAGGTGCAGTTGAACTAGACAGGAATTGTCAGCCAATCTAATTTGACATTTTTTCAATTTGTCAATTTTGTTGCGTGTGAGTGTGTATGTGTGCATACTTTTAGATTGTCAAAAGTTCTCTGGTTAAATTGGTTTTGAAATAGAGTGTGTATATATATATATATATATATGATTCAGTGAGAACAATGTCTCTCTCTAAATACATACATTTGTGAGCATAATGCACTTAATATCTGTAAAATTAGAAATGATGAGGATGAAATTATGAACATTATTGTTCAAAACAACCAACAAACAACAAAGTCAGAGAGAAATCAGTTGGCTTGATGTTTATTAATTATGAGCCTCTCTGCTGAGAAGGAAAAAAATAATTAGCTGCTCCATTCTTTCTTTTACAAAAATTCACACTTGCCGGAGTCTTGGCTAGGTGGGGGGGATTCAATTTCCAGACGAGATGGAGAGCTAACACAGATGAAAATAGTTTCAACTGACGTGAGAACGTTTTTGATTCTGATTCTGACATGTCTATGTGTGCTCCAGTCAGCATAGGCATATGGCTACTCAAGTCTCACATCTAAAAACATTTGAGTGTGTTTATTGTTTTTCCTTAGCCCTTGCAAGGCCATGACAAATAAGGCTTGAGTGAATGTTACATAAGACACAAAGATGCTGTTTTGGCAAATAAATGAGCATCGGTGATTCAAAAAAAGCTTCTTGCTTCTTCTCACGCAGAAAGGCGTAGATCTGCGCTAGTGTATGTCACACATCCCTCCGTGCAATATGTGTGAGGCTTAAAATATTTTGTCACAGCATTCATTTTTTCTGTATTACAGAGAAAACATGTTTTCCTTTTACATTTCTTACAACAGTGTTTTAGTACACCCATAAAAAGCAACATACAGATCTTATAGGAAGGCAGGCATAACCAGCAAACATAGCAAAGAGTACAGGAACAACTCCCTTGGCAGATAGCCTGTGTAACCCCAGTTAGTGACGGTTTCCAGAAACATGCTGACTGTACATTTATCAGTGGAGGGCAGGAAGTTAAAGAAATACACAGAAAGGAATAGGGAAAAGAGTATAGGGGAAAGATAGTTTGCACACACTGGGCGCATCTTAAAGCCACTGTTCACCAGCTCTCATGAGACAGTAACAGTTTGCTACAACATATGGCCATGCTATATTACTACAACTTGGTAATACACTAAGGTGTGTTGAGGTAAAATTCCAACAGCCGGCGATTCCTTCAGGCAACCAACTTGCTCAAGAAAACAGACTTCATGTCAATATTTACATAAATGCAGGTGGAGATGCGCCAGCACTAGGAATCTTGAACAGGTGGTCTTCAATAGACCACCTTGCTGTGTGAACTGTGTAATAATAATAATAATAATAATAATAATAATAATAAAAAAACTTTATTTTTAAATAGCACCTTTCATACACAATGTGCAAATCAACGTGCTTTACAGTTAAAAACATTTGAACAAAGGATGAAGGGAACAAATGCAATTAAACAAAAATAAATAAGAAACTAGGTAAAAGCCATGGAAAAAAAACCAAAAAAAACTATTTATATAAAAATTATTGTATTGGAGTTTGGTGGGAATTTAACCCACTGGGACTCCAACCCAGGCATTTGGTGGGAGTCTAACCCACCGGGACTCCAAACCAGGCTTTTGGTGAGATTCTAACCCACCGGGACTCCAACCCAGGCATTTGGTGGGACTCTAACCCACCGGGACTCCAACCCAGGCATTTGGTGGGACTCTAACTCACCAGGACTCCAACCCAGGCGTTTGGTGGGATTCTAACCCACAAGAACTCCAACCCCAATATTCCCAAATTATTTACCCAGGCGTTTGGTGGAACTCTAACCCACCGGGACTCCAACCCAGGCATTTGGTGGGACTCTAACCCACCGGGACTCCAACCCAGGCATTTGGTGG
>JAODOY010075031.1:0-15790 GCA_025399855.1 Forbesichthys papilliferus
CTGTTTTGGAGTAGTTGAGGCAAATCGCAGATAAGGCTAAAATATTCTGACGTCTATCGGGAAATGCCATATTACTAGTTATTAACTTTACAGGTTGATTATTAGCAAGTTATTATCACCAATGAACAAGAGAACCTTGCTAGAACACATGATAATGATGAATACGGTACGGTAGCCTTACGTTCAAGTTCGTAAACATATGTTTTGGAGAAAAGGCACGTGCTTTACGGTAGTGGAACCAACACATATGAAAGACAATTAAAAATAATAACAAGATAATACGTAAGATAATTTCTAAACAAAATCGAGCAATGTGGCTGTTAAAAACATACGAATAAAGGCATTCAAAGAAAACCTAAATGTACTTTGAACGCCCTGATCTCGCGATATCTGAAAGCAACAAGCTACGCAAGGTCATACACGTGTGTCACCGGCAGCCTGATCTGGATCTGCACTTTCTAGAAACAACACGGGATCTTCTTCTGGCCCAGCTGGAAGTCTAAAACAATTGAAAAATGGTTAGAGGAGGCCGCAGCCGTCCTTCTGCTCCTTCGAGGTAAAGTGAGAATACTAAAGCAGTAGGCATATAAGCCTACACTTGCGTAATTACGCTGTTGTAATGTAATACGATCATTAGCCTGGAGTTATTTCTGAATACAGCCTACGTTTCTATTAACGATAGTAATCATAATAATGTATTAGTCATGCATTATTTATTATTTCGGGTTGATTTATGTCCTACTCTATAAACTACATTCACGTAGGCTATAATTGAGATGGCGTCATAGGTTACAGAGACTAACGTAGGTCATTAGGTGAACGCTGTCATTTATTTTTATTTTAAGTGGCTAGTTCTTCTGAAAAGGAAGTATTTATATTACTTTGCCCTTTAAACAAAGAATAGAATAGAATAGAATTGAACATATATTTTATATTGTAATTATTGATCATTCTGCTTTTATAACTTGCTTAATTTTCTCAAGCTTTTTGTAAACTACTTGTAAAATTTATACATTTTAAAATGTTATTAAAAATCATATGCAATGACAAGTCCAATCTAAAAATAAGAGCCTATGGCAGATAAACGTTTAAGCAGTCAACTAATTCTTCTTAAAATAAGAAGACTAAATCCACCTGCACCGAACATCAGAAAAGTATTCGATAGAGTAGGCAGTGATTTACAAAGAGCCACGGAGGCATCATTTGAATGTTTGCTATTAATTGCCAATGCTAACATCTAGCACAATATTGGGGTCGGGGTGGTATATTCACCAAATATTTCCTTAGGGTCTGCTAATGTAGCATTCTCTGTGGGTGTTGAAAAAAAAATAGGAACACAAACAGTGTGGTGCAGACCGCACCTCACAACAATCCTGCTGCAATATGCATTGCCCATGTGTGGGACGGAGCTTCTGGGGAGCACCCTATGGCATTGAAGGCAGGGGTGCTTCTGTTTTGATGGCTTTCTCCAGAATGACTGACTATTCCATTTGGAACGTCATCATCTGTCTCCATTCCACAGACCCGCTCCGTCCCATGCCCCGCCCCCAGCTCACCCTCCACCAGCAGCCGTCGCCACGGCGCCACCTCCATCCCAAGGACCAGGCCTCATGGCCCAGATGGCCACGACAGCTGCTGGGGTGGCAGTTGGCTCTGCTGTTGGCCATGTGATGGGCAGTGCCCTCACTGGAGCTTTTAGTGGGGGAGGAGGAGGCAGCAGCTCTGAGGCAGCCAAGACTGCCCACCAGGTGAGCTATACCAGGACGAGCTATGCTATTGTTTCAAATAATTTAATATATTAGTTTTATATAACAAGGTGGTGCATTGTCATTTTAGGGAAATGCATTTGTCCAGCTCATTATTTGTGTATGTGCAGTCCACTTCATCGGTATGGCACCTGTTCCCATGTTCCAGCCTCAAATTACTTCTTCACAAGCAAAAATGTATCACTGGAAAAAATATAAACTTTTTGAAGAATGTTGTAAAACTGAAGAAAACTGTAGAAAAATAGACTTTCTAATTAGACATACTACGACGCCATTGACGTGTTAACGCTTCCATTAATTCCAATGCATTCTTTTGGCGCATACGCGAGTATGTGACTTGTGTGAACTGGCTTTAAGCGGTGCATAATAAGGGTGCGCAATATATCAAGTCAGTTTTGTTATCTCATTGCATATCGAAAATATTGCAGGAAGTGCAATATTCTGTTTATTTTGTGGAGAGATGCGTCCATTGGCTCTTTTGCTTAGTTGTGTTTGATTTAGACCGAAAAGTAAGATGTGTGGCTGAGGAAGCTGATGACATAATGGAGATCGAAGAGGAAACATTAATGGTCAAAAGGCCTCCTCGATAGCTTGGAATTACTGTTGTTGTACCAGTACAGTCAGTTGAAAATAAATGTGTTTTGATATGTTATGAATATATTTTGATGCATTTTCCAAAAACCTTTGCGTTTTCACTTATGTTAAAAAATATTGAAGTATCAATATTGCAATTTTTGTGATCAATATCACATTTGATCAATATCGTGCACCCCTAGTGCATAATCTGCCAATTAACAGGCATAAACAAATGCAGTGAGAGCTATCGGGCATAAACATTGCTATAATTGAAATAGCTGGTTCTAGGTGCATTTAGCTTGCGTTTCTCTGCTTTCCCAGGAGCCCCCCAAACCGGCTCCCACCAACTCCACCCCCTGCCACTTTGAGGTGCGGCAGTTCCTGGACTGTGCCACCACACAGGCTGACCTGACCCTCTGCGAGGGCTTCAACGAAGCGCTCAAACAGTGCAAGTACTCTCACGGTAAGTTATACCTAATATTGACACTTTGGGCCTCATGTGCTAACGTGCTGGAGCCCGTTTTAGGCGTAGTTTCGTTGAAATTAAGCCTAAAAATATGGCATTGTATGTACATACGTTTTAGCCACATCATGGCTAAAACGCTATTCTGCCTGCTGAAGGAGCACAGGACTGCAAGCTGCGGTTTCCTATTCATGCATATGCATTCATGGGAGGGTCGAGGGGAGATTGGGAGTGTTGCACTAACAAACGGGAGGAGATGCTGCAGAAAGAGAGAGTGATTAACCATTCCGTTGAATGTATGAAAACTTTGACGCAATGCGCAAGTCGTTTTTTTGCAGTGAAAATTCTCCGCCTCTGAAAAGCAGGTGTTATCCCAGTGAGCGCGTTTCCTTGAACACAGGAAGCAAGCAATGGCAAGATTCATCCGAGCATGATGAATACACAGGCCGAGGAGAGACGTCCTGAGAAGATTTGATTGCTTGTGTGCTGTTAAAATAAATAACTTCTTTCATTTACAAGTTATAGTCATCCAAACATAATTATTTTGGGGTATAATTACACCCATTTTCTCTAGGTTTGACAACACATATAGACAAGTAGGCTATTTACAAATAGGTCAACTTCATGATCGTTAAACTTGTTCTCTTTTTCTGAGTCTGCTGTGCTATTGCTTTTTGGCGGCACAACTTATTGTAAACACGGATGAGTGTCTACTCATCACCTCTCATGTCTGAGGCCCTTTGTGTTTAAAGCACTTTTGTGAAGGTTTACTGTTTGTTGAATTTAGGAAATAAAATGAGTATATGTAACGGCTCAGATGAGGTCAAATGTGTGTGTGTTGACAGATCACTGACAGATGAGGTCATTGACAGATGTGTTGACATTTTGAGACCTTTTGCATATGATTTTCCATATTTTCTGTTTTCCTGCAGGTGTGACGTCACTGGTGTGAACAACAGCTGTCACTACAGAAACACTCATACAATATTTTATTTTTCTTTGGTTGACAATGGGTCTTATGAAATGGTTTTAATTGTACAGGTAATTTAATAAACTGCTGCTATAATATTGGATTTTACTTCATGTTTCGTACATTCCAATTATTGTGGCCAACATGGAAACAAAGGGGAATGTCCGTGAATGTTTTCAAACAGTTTTCCATTTTGGTTCACAGTCTGAGGAGGCAGCCTTCTGCAAACAAACATGGACACTAGACTAAGGTTTATAGTATACATTTAACAATTTGGTATGTTTACACAAAATGTTCATATTTAAATGTTCAAACAAAACACATTCATCTTAAATGTTCACCTTGATTGCTGAATTTGAACGCACCTCTCTTAGTTCATTTTTTTTAAACTGAAATTTTTATGCATCCTAAAATGGTGTGAAAATTGTAGTGTTATATAATTTCATGGATGTAGTTGAGTATTTTCGTGATGCATAGCTACAGTAGGCTATTCAACATCTGAGTAAATGTATTCACTGAGTTGCCTGGCTGGCAAGTAGGCTAGATTGTAGTCTACGAAAGATTAGGGTGAAGTATGAGAGGAATAGGCCTAAGGCAATTATACATTGATCTTTCAAAATAGATATAAAATAAAGACTGTTTAGTAATAAAGTGCAAACTTTTAAATAAGTAATGTAATAGTATCTTAGTTGTATTGTGAAGTCAATTGTACGGGACATTTTGCCGTTATCACTGCATATTGGAACAACAGCATGCTGCCATCTAGCGGTTATCTTAGTGGACAGCAGCGACCACTTTATCCATAGATAGTAGCCTACTGATATTTTTTCTATATCGCCTTACGTTAGGCTATAATTAATATCGACTTACAGTTATTGGGTAATTTCTGAACATCGATCATTATAGCCTATTATAATTATTATTTATAATGACAGGCAGCTATACTGCCTCCCAAAGAGATCAGACACATATGTAGGCATATTGGCCAATGAGGTAGGCCTATAGAACATTTTGTTTAATTCCGACTTGATATTCTTAGGTCAATTAAAAATATAATACACCTACGTACATTTCCCACTTTTATTGTGAAATGAATCAAGGCGACCAGAAGAGGCGATCAACCATAGACTCGCTCCAGAATGAGCTGAGCTGGCAGCAGCTTCTGTAGCACTATATTCTGAGTTCCAACGCATCTAGACACGATGCCTTTCATAGACTTGGAAAGTAATTTACCAGCGGACAAGTTCCCCGAAGACTTCTTGAAGAAGCTGTGCGCCTCCACAGCTGCGACCCTCGGGAAACCAGAGGACGTGAGTTAGACTCTGACAGTAAGGCTGCATGTTGCAACCGTGCCTTTACCACGGTCATGTTGCAACGCTTAGCCCACGTAGCCTGCAATGCACAGTCAAACTTTCCATAGCCTACAAAACGTACAAATAGTCTATGACGCCGGATAGGCTACTGATGATGGCCACAAACACAACACAGTCGTCGAATTGCTGCAGACTGGCATTATCTTACGAGGTTATTAATGTCTGTGACCATGCGATTATTTTGCAGAGAATGAACCTGATGGTGAAAGCAGGCTTGCCTATGCTAATTGCGGGGTCGTGTGCTCCGTGCGTAGCGCTGTCGGTGTCTGCAATCGGCGTCACGGACACCGCCGAGAAGAACAAGGAACACAGCGCCAAGATTTTCCAGTTCCTTACAAAGGAGTTGGGGCTGTCTGAAGAAAGGTTCGTGTGGTAGCCTAATTCTAAAATTGTGGAGGTTATAGATTACGGTTATATGGCGTCAATCCGTTAGAGCATGGATGCGTCATGTGTGAATCATTCAACACAGTATAGGCTACAGAGCCACAAACCAGTCAGACCAGTCAGACCAGTTATTCCCAGGACGTTTAAATGTAGCCTGACCACCCCACTTCTGACCAATCAGATAACAATTAGCTTGTGATATAGCCTACAGTATTGGGCACAATCTGATCCGAACACTGGACAAATTGTAGAATTCACTGAAAATACAGCAAATGTTGAGTTTTTAAAGAGTTATTGGGCTTTAGCCTACAAATGCCTCTGGGTTAGGCTATACATTAAATGTGTAAAGTATTACACAAAATTATGTCCTAGAAAAGTAGTAACATCTGACATAATGACATTCTTATTCAAGCCCATGCAGAGAGAGAGAGAGAGAGAAAGAGAGAGAGAGAGAGAGAGAGAGAGAGAGAGAGAGAGAGAGAGTAATAATCTTGGAACATCCAGCAAATATACTTATACTGTCTATACAATTCAAGTTTACCTTATTGATGTATTGTAGCACACATGTTTTTTAGGCTTAATAACTAATTAATTAATGAGGAGTAACTGTTGCCTTTGACATTAACACTAACAGTTTTCCTCCTTGTGCTTTCCAGGATAGTTATCAGATTTTATGCATTGGAACCTCATCAGGTCGGGAAGAAAGGAAGCGTCATGAGCTTTTTGTGAAGAACAATTTTGTCATTATCATGTCCATGAAGTTTGTTGTGAGCAAATCATTAGTATTAAAAAAAAGTTTTAACAAAGTTTTTTTTTTTTGACTGTTAGTAAACTTATTTTAAAGGTGGAGTAAGCTAATGCACTTCCATCACACAGCCATCTTACTTCCTCACGGGCCGCTATAGCTGTCTATTCTGCGTGCCTGCTGAAAAAACCATTTGGTGTTTCAACAGCAATGAGTCTGTAAATGGGAGCAAATGCAAATGTGGGGCAGACCACACCACACAACACTATTCCAGCCTAGTCAGACTGAGTTCTGAGGAAGCACCCTATAGCATTGAAGGAGAAGTGTTTTGTTTTGATGGGTTCAAATATCAACAGCCTTTCTCCAGCATCAGTAAATTCACCTTTAAGGACAATATTTGTTGCATGTGGTCGATTTTGATATACAGTATGCGTAGGATATGATCTTTTTAAGATGTAGTGTCTTCATTGTACTGCTGTTACTATATTGTGGAATATGTTCATGAGTATTTGTGTGTGTCCTAAATTAAATATTTCAGAGACTTGGTTTTCCATATTATTGATTGTATCTAGAGTAGGCCTAATAAGTATCTACTCTGTAGAAGGGTGTTAGTTTTGTTTTATTTCAAACAAGCATTGCGTTTCAAACCTATTCACACACTGACCAATTGCAGTTTTCTCAAGAGCAGTTTGTAACTCCTAGTACAAACATTTGTTTGTTCCCATGTTATTGAAGCCTAATGTAGCAATGACCACAAAAAGCCCCACTTCCCATCTGAATATTTTATGTCAATCGTTAGAAGTCGTGCTTTAGTGTTCCTAATTTTGTCTTCTGTTCCTAATTTTGTCTTCTGTATTTTTCTTGTTACTTTCTTGTCACTACTTTTCTTGTCTTTCCATTACAAAACAGATTCCAGCCTATATACTAGGCTACTGTTCTACAAGAACAATTCATATGGGTTTAAAAACAACAATACATTACAAATTGACAAAATGCACTAGAAAAAGCATGCTTGGTAATTAGCCTATACTATACTGTTCTGTAGGATTTCTGGTCCACTATGGTCAACATTTTTTAAAAATATGGGTTGAACTTAAAAGACATAACATTTTACTTTTATGCAGCATGAGTTTTTAAAAAGTGAACTGTATCGAGATATGCATGTAGATGTAGGCCTAACCCATTGTATTACCGTGTCTTTGTTTGACGATTATAACAAAACATTCATCCTCTCCAAATTCCAAACATTAGGACATCTGTAGAAGTTTTGCGAGGGGCGGAACACATAACTGAACAAGCTTTTTAAAAAAAAAAAAAAAGAAACGCACAAATAGGCTACAGAGGAACGAATCCTTTAGTGTGTGTGTATGCCTAGTCAGCATAAAGAACGTTTCAGAACAAAGATGGCAGTAGAGTTGTTCTTGGATATGTTCTCTCAGCCGTGCCGGTCCGTGTTTATTTTTGCCAAAAAGAACAACATTCCGTTTGATTTTAAAAGGATTTCGTTATTTTCTGGTGAGACTGCACTACACTGCCGTACGCGTGTTTGAACTTGTACTCATTATGAAAGTATGGATGACAATGGCTACTGCTGCAGAAGCCAAGTCTCCAATACAGATAAGCGCTATGGTTGTTGAGCGGTCCTGGTCGTGACTAGTGCTATAGGACATTTCCTTGGACCTGGGACTCAAGTGGCGTCTGTCAGTGTCACTTCCTCGGACCTTGTACTCATGTGGCGTCAGTTAATGCTACAATTGACAGACCACTTAACAAACTTACAAAACCCTTTAAACATTTTACCGATGTGTTAGTTGTTACGTGAAAATTATTATGCATAGTATTAACGCTACATTTTGTTTGCCTATGCATGTGGATTCCTACCTATGTCGTCCCTTCTCAATGTTTCCTTCCGTTTTTTCCCACACGGAGTTTTAATTGAAGTTATGTTATATTGTTGACCTATTTTTGTTATTTTAAAAGTTTCATTTATGGAACATAAAAGTTGTGTCTGTTTGGTTTTAGGGGAGCACCATGGAGAAGACTTTGGGAAAGTTAACATTATTAGAAAGGTCCCAGCCATGCGAGACGGAGAATTCTGCTTGGCTGAAAGGTGAGAAGAACCACACACTATTCATGAAAAGTAGCCTATCGACTGGAACATCACGTGGAATTATGGAAAATAAAATCCATGCAAGACGGTTGCATACAAATATTTGTAATTTTTCTCCCTGCGTGTTTGATCTCCGTCTAGTATTGCCATAATGATGTACTTGGCGGAGAAGTTTAACACGCCTGACTTCTGGTACCCTACCGATCTACAACGGCGTGCCCGTGTGAACGAGTACCTGTCCTGGCAGCACACTGGCTTACGCGCGCACGGTTCCAAGATGTTTTGGCTCAGGGTACGGTTTCCTTTTTTTCTTCTAGTGCGCATAGCACCAGAGATAGGTCTTCTCCACAGTGCGTGTTGTTCCATTGAGTGCACAAGCGACATTGGAAGTGGGTACTAGAAAACATCCCAGTTCAGAACAAGATGTTCTGATCACAAATTAGATAAGAAGAAATCATTGTTACATTCTCCATAAAAGGGACAGGGCTTCACATTCTTAAGTAGTTTGATATGCATGGGATCTTATTGTTTATTGTACTGACTGTACACATTTTCAGTTTCAGAAAAAAGCCAGTTACCATGTTAGTGTGTTTGATTGCCTTCTGAGATATGAATATTCCACTGAAATGTCTTGTGTATCAAAATAAAAGGCTGTCTTTGTGTTGTAGCTCTTCATTCCAAAGATTCTGGGTGTGGAGGTCCCCCAAGACAAGATGGACACTGCTCTGGAGGACTGGAACAATTCTCTAAATCTCCTAGAAGAAAAGTTCATTCAGGACAAGCCCTTCATCGTAGGAGATCAGATTTCATTGGCTGACCTGGTTGCCATTGTGGAAGTAATGCAGGTGTGTTTCAGAGGCTAACCAAAATCAGAATACTATTAAACGTATTAAGAATGGCTTAGCATGGACGTGCTTTGAATTGTAAATTATTTAGTATTTTTCTAAATAAATTGAAATGAATGTTTTGGTGACTATTTACAGTCATTGTCTATCTATGTATGTGTGTCAGCCTGTGGGCTCTGGCCTTGATGTGTTTGGGGGACGACCCAAACTGGATGCCTGGCGGGACCGAGTGGTAGCAGCCATTGGAAAGGAGCTCTTTGATGAAGCCCACGAGGGAATCATGTCTGCTCATGAGACTGTGAAGACCATGGATTGCAGCATTCTGCAGATGTTCAAGCCCAAAATCATTAAGATGTTTCTGTGAGAAACATTTGCAGTATACTTCTCAAACAGTTACAGTAAACAACATCCAAGTTTCTTGACAAATTACTGAACAATATAATGTATAAAATAAATATATATTAGCATGAATTATATTTTCATACTCCCATTCCACTTGTGCAACACTAGCCGCATTACAACACAAAATGGCCTTGTTTTCACAGTTATGCCGAGGAATAAAACATTTTGGGAAACCACTCCTCCTTCAGTATGATTGGTTAAAACGATAACTGGTGGTGGCTGAGTGTCCAAAAAAAACATTATAGGCCACTTCCTCACAGTGCAGAGCAGGAGTACAATGTCCAATTTCATAAGGTCATGCATGTGTAACACATTAGAAGTTCATGTAATTGGGTCTCTTGGGTTTGCATGTTATGTTTTGTAATTTTAGTTTTTAAATGTTTATCACAGTTTGGATCAACATTTATTTAAGGAGATACACAATTTTATGTACGATGGTAAATGGGTTCATAAACATCTGTAATCTGATCTATAATTGTAGGTCTCTATTGTTGGCAACAATAGTGCACGGCACCACACTATTAAATGTTGGTGATATGTAAAGGTTTTTGGATAATCTAATTAAAAGGTAATTATGTAATCTGAACTGTGTGGAAAATGCAGTTGCATTCATTTCTGCTTCTGAACTAGAAGTTGGAATACGCTAGTTGAACACTCTTTTCTGTAAATACTGTAAGTGATTTCTCTCAGCCACTCAGTCAGTGGTGAATATTACTCCAGTAAAAGTACAAGTCTATTATATTTATATTATATAGAAACAAAAGCACATGCTTTTAAAATACTGTAATATATAGCATGTTGTGTCAGGGGCTGCTGACATGCACATAATTAGAATATGCAGTACATTTATCATTAATAAAAAATACTATTCATTATAAATATTTTAGGTTCCTAATAAATAATAATCAACTTGTCAATGTTTGTTTATGCATGTAGGCCTAAAGTATAAAGTATGCATATTTGTGTCCATTACATTAAAATGGACACCCTTATGTCTCGGCATTGTTGTCTTAGATAGTAGCCTTGCGAGACCATCCTGATCTGGCGAGCTTCAGTTCAATTTTGCCGTGAGAATCAGTCTGGAAAGCCTAATCATTTAGAATGTGTATGAGTAGCGACTGAATTTCGCAATCAGTCGTAATGTTGTATTGATAGTTATGCCGGCATGGTTAAGGTGTGCTGACAGCAAAAACGACCACATTGAAAGTGCCTACCCTTTACCAACAGCTTCAACGAATGGCTCTCCATTTGTCATGTCAGGTTAGGTAATTAGAACATTGTATTATAAAATACATATCTGGTAGTTTTCAGGCTGCCTTGCACTTACAGACCACAACAAATAAATTGCAAGAAGAAAGAGTGGATCAAATGACTTGCTACTTAAATATAAAACTATCTCACAGTAACTGTGGACCACGGCTCTTCCAATTTGCCTCATGTTGTGATACCATCTTGATCTATAGCTTCAGTTTGACTTTGTACCATGATCTGGCCTGTCAGGTTCCAACTAGGATACAACCTCAACCATTCAATCAAATCCTACACCAACCAATTTTAATTGATAGCTTTAATCAGAATCACATTCATCATTATTAATGGCAGATGTTTGCTGTTTACCTACAGGCATAATTTTGAATGTGACCCATTATGAAACTTTGTATCATATTTTATTTCAAATGTTCCTGTAAGATTTATACTTATGTTCCCTAATTATTAGGGCCTTCTGGTAAGAAGACACTATTTTTTAGCGGCAGTTGTTTTTAGGCTATTCATACTATGTGCCAGGACACAAAAAAGACAGAAAATACTACCCGACACAATATTCTCAAACTTTGCAAGCTGATACTAATATTGCGACATCTACCTGACCATGAGAAATTACCTTAAAACTGTCTTTCTATACCTTTCTTTGTGATTAAACTAATATAAAAGGTTGACACACAAAGTGTCCTACATAAAGAGATAAAAGACAAATAGAATTTGTGCATGAACTACTAAATTAACTGCAGCTAGAAGGCACCACTTGATATGCTAAAAAGGTACAGGCATATCTGTGGATTTAATTTGAATTACAACCACCTCATTATTGCTGACAAGGAGCAGGTAGGGGGTCCAGCCACAGCTACGGTTGGTGTACATGTTCTTCACACAATAGCAGGCAAAATGTCTATATAGCAAATAACACTACTGTACTTATTTTAGATGTGATATGTTTAATTTCTACATTATTAAATAAAGTTCTGTCTCCTCTCAGCAAATATTTAAATAAGTATTTATTAACATGTTTAGACAAATGTACTGAAGTATTTTCTAAAAGCTGTAAATCTAGAAAGTTTCAAAATCCCATTCAGCTCCCCAGTAAGCATTCATCTTAGCTGCACATTATATTAGCCTGACCCAGAGCCATGTAAAGAGTTGTGCCATCTCCATTCACTCCAATGAAACGTTTTTCCACAGCAACAAAGCCTCAAAATGATTCCCAGAAGTTAGCCTAACTACTAGTTCCCTATAAATTCTATAAATTCCCTATAAATTCTATTTTAACTGTAAATCGGTGCATTTATTGACTACTAATTAACAGAAAATAAATAAATGAGAATAAATCAATCGATCTATCAAACACACTGCCCACCAAACTGGAACTAATTTGCCATAGGTGTTTGCTTCTCCATGAACCATGTGAAATTTAAAACTTCGGTTGGCGTAACTCTCTTTCCATGACCCTGGCCTGACTTTAGGCCAGGTGTATAAACAGCATTGACACAGACCCCACACAGAAGGTAGACATTGTGTTTCCTAAAACACACTAAATAGAGGCTGTAACAGATTGATGCTCAATGTGGGAGTGTGTACAAAGCAGAATGAATGGCTATTGACTAGTGCTCTTGTAATTCCAAATGTTTTATATTCGTGTTGTGTATTATTTGTTGGCGTGTTTATGCTTTATGCACTGTATCCGAGTATCTTATAGTAGTCATAGAACTGCATAAAAAGGCTACATGGAAAGAAAACAACACCCCCAATATCCTTGGAAAAAGAACACAAAAAGGGAGCAGCCAAACCCTTCCCGGACAATAAAGACAACTCTTCCATCATAGTTTTACTAGCTCAGTGTGGATGTGGAGGTGTCTCTTGACGTGATTGGACTGGACAAAGCGACGTCCGCAGACGGGACAGCTAAAGGGCTTCTCTCCCGTGTGGATGCGCTCGTGGTTGTTCATCTGGTGCCGGTGGGAGAAGCGCTTGGAGCAGTGTCTGCAGCCGAACGGCTTCTCTCCCGTGTGCACGCGCTGGTGGCTCCGCAGCAACGGGATCCTGGTGAAGGTCTTCCCGCACACCTCGCACCGAAAGCAATTCCCCTCGCCAGAGCCTTTGTGGATGGCCGCCGAAGGCAGGAGATAGTCTGGTAGCTTGCAGAGGGCTCCCCTGGATGAGGATGACGTGCCTGTACGGATATCTCCCGTCGCCATGCTCCCCGACAGGGGACTCACGTCTGCACCCGGGCCTTGCCCTCTCCGTTGACCTATGGCAGCCTCTAGTCCATCGCCTCCATTTCTCTCTCCCCCTTCCCGCCTTCCTTTTGCGTGTCTCCCTGCAGTTGACATTTGCCCTGGCCTCAATTCTCCCTCTGGTTCGTTTTCCTGTGAGCACAGGTCTTCCTCCAGTTTAACAGTGACACATGCATCCACAGAGACAGCCGGTTCCCAGTCCAGCTTGAACACCACATCACCCATGTCAACTGAGTCCCCAACTCCTGTATCATCTGAACCCAGGGAGCTGTGAACGGCTTCTGGTTTTGTCTGACCTCCTCCACATCTATCAAGGGGATGACAGTGAGGCAGGTGGCCAGTAGAGCTCTCTGCGCTGGGGTTGTGGGGGAATTTATCTGCATTGTTCCATGTCTCTATATGTGAGATGTCTTCCTGCCATTGAGAAATGTTTGGAAATGCACAATTAGTGCTCGACGATGGAGGACAGCTCTCCCAATTTATATCTCCAAAACACTGTTGGTTATTGTTGTTGGGCTGTGGGGCATGATGTAATAACATACTAAGTCTCTGGTCAGCATTCCTGTTCAGCTCTTGGGAATTCTTCAACTGCTGGTTGTTCGGTTCTATGCAAAGGGATGTGGCTTGGGATGCCTTAAAGGGGTTTGATAATCCCACACTGTTTGCTTGACAGTTCTGTTTCTCAGATGGTTGGATATCTGAGGCAAGACATTGGCACATACACATTTAAACAAAATGGAGTGGGCTAGACTAATTATTATTTTAGGAAAAGGGTTGCCAACAATTAAAATCAAGTCTTCCAACTCTAATTTGACTTTTTAGGAGAAAGGGATATTAGAAGGCATGCCTATATACCACATCAAGAAAACAATATGAGCTACTTACCTCTAGGTTTGCTGCAGGCGACACTCTCTAATTTTATGGCGATTGGTAGTTCGTACTCTTCGTCCACAACGATCATATCTGGTTTTCTGATAGAGGATTTTGGTCTTCCTCTAACAGCCACTGTGCGTCGGAGCGCTAACCTCTCCAAATGGTTCCGCCGAGAACCCTGGCATTTGGCAACCAGCAGTTTTCTCCGTAGGTTGTCTATTTCCCTCTGGCTTTGGGAAATCTCCATTCGTAGGCTGGCGTATCCGTCGTCCACAAGTTTGCATATCTGCGCCACAGCCGTGTTCGCTAAAACCTCAATGATAGACGCCAACTGAACATGTACAAAGTCACTCCTCCTATTATTAGACATTATCACACGCGTGCACACCAAAAAATGCTATAAACAAATGGCAGCCTTGCAGGAATATATTAAACAAAAATTTCTTCTACGTCGTTTTGGTGTATAAGGTAATGATTACTTCGATTAGGGCCCCCTACAGTCCTCCGCAATAATAGCACAAGTGAAGGCTATTTCAACTTTTTCTTTTCGTGACTTCAGACATATAGCGCAACTAATAAAACGATAATTCAGTGACAACCCGCATGAAATTATTACAAATATATTAAATAACAGTTAAATTATAAAGATGCTGTTATGTGTGTTTTGTGTTATGTATGTTATGTATGTTATGATGATTAGTAAAACATCTTACAGCATAAAAGCCAAACAAAGAGGATATGCATATAATAGGCCTACTGTTAAAACTAAACAAAACTAAACTAAAGAAAACTAAAGTACAAATGTATTAATAGTTATGGCTCTCAGCCACTTTATTTCTAATCTGGTCTAATTTTAATTTAAAAATTAAACCACTACCGTCATTGGGCAGTAGGGGGCAGACTGAGGCCAAGTTGAAAGGGCTTACCGCCGGTAGATGCCAGCGACCACTCCCAGGCCAGCGTCTGCTAGGTAGTGAGGCTATGGCCACTAGGGGACAGCAAAGGGCAATAATCACAACGATGCTCTTTTAATCAGTTAAAAACAGTGTGCTCCATCGGCTCCATCCAGCGGATCTATCCTACCCTGGGTGGTGGAGGCCAAGGGCAGGGATGCTATTTGGCTTCACCAACCTACTAGGAAAATCTTTGGTCTTCTCTGAGAACTTGCAGGCTCCTTCTGGCTGTTGATGATGACAGTGACGGAGCATAAACACCGATCTTCCTGCTCATATGAGGCAACTTTCTCACGCCAGGCCGTGCAGACTTCAGATCTCTGCCGCATGTGTCTACTCCTCTAGGGCAGTGGTTCCCATCCTTTTCTCCTTAGAGCCCCTTCCCCCTACTTATAAAATAAAAATATATAATGAACACCCGCTGAATGACATGCCCAATAATTAGCCTGCTGCTTAAATTATTCTGTGATTAATAGGCTAAATTATTGTTAGAATGGCCTTGGCATTGCATATGATTTTTAATAACGTTTTAAAATGTATACATTTTACAATTAAATTATAGTCAAACATTTTAATGCATGTTTGACTTCAAAGTTAATGAGATCAAGCGCCCCCCTCCTGAAATACCTGACCTTACCAAACCAAACAATGGTTAGCCTACTTACTTCTATTAATTATATAGGCATATAGTCTATGACAAAGTATCTTTTTAGAAATAAATTATATAGATTAATGCCCCCACACATTTCAATCAATCAATCAATCTTTATTTATATAGCACTTTTCATACAAATTCATGTAACACAAAGTGCTTCACACTA
>JAODOY010075042.1:0-15787 GCA_025399855.1 Forbesichthys papilliferus
TCTCTCTCTCTCTCCATCTCTGTCTCGTTTAATGAGTTCTGGCTGCAACGTTTCCTTATTTTTAATGAGAACTGGCACACACACACACACGCACACACACACACACACATACACAAGCACGGGCACACACACACACACACACAGTGAGACACAACAGCACTTTACCTGCTTTGTGAACCATGTGGATTTGCTTGAACATGGTCTTGTACCAGTCCTTAGGCCTGTCCACCGTCTGTGGAGAGAACGCAACAACCTTCATACAGTATGTGTGAGGGAAAAGCCCCATCAGAGCCCATCAGCTGCGAACACACAAGCAGCAGCCCTTGGCTTCCAATCAGGACACTAAAAGCATATGCACTAATATGATTTAATAATTACATATGATGTGACGCACGTAATAACACACTACGTGTTACAACATCAACGGCAAGGCAGGTGAGAGCCAGGGAATTATAACACAATATATTTTATAATGCCTTTTTTATTTATTTATTTTTTTTCAGCACGCTAGTCGTCTTGAACGCAGCATGATTCCGGAAGCAGGGAGTGTGTGTGTGGCCTGCCCCAAATGGAACAGGGCTGGCCAACAGAAGGGCCAATTACTAACTACTTTACTCACCGTGGTAACCGAGCAGAGGGCCTCAAAAATGCTGGTCAGATCTCAACATTGTGCATCTGTTTTTTTTGTAATTTATGTGTTATTGACCATCCTGCACCTCTTTCATTTTAACTTCTTACCGTTGCTACACTTTCACTGCTCCCTCTCTCTCTCACTCTCTCTCTCTCCCTCTCTCCCCCCTTCCCTCTCTCTCTCTCTCTCTCTCTCTCTCTCTCTCTCTCTCTCTCTCTCTCTCTCTGTTTCGATTGCTCTCTCATTATCCGCCTTGGCTGCATGTCGGCCTGTTCTGTCTGCGGTGTACACCGGTGTGAACTACTGTAGTGCAGGCGGGCCACACAGAGGTCACACACACACACACACACACACACACACACACATACACACACACACACAAAGACGGGCGGGCAGTGCAGGCCTTCCTGTACAGTATTACAACGAGTTTGACTGAGTCCCTAATTACAACTAGCGCACAAAGACCGACAGAGAGGGACAGAACAGACGAGAGGAAGCTAAATAAACCAGACGGTGGGAGAAAGGGGGGGAAACAGGCCTTTTTAACGCAGGGTCTAAAGCCGCTGACAGCTGAAAAGACCCCCTTCCCCCATTCCTCTCTTCAGGGGGCCTGCTCACATATCAAACAACAGAAGCCAAAAGACACTCCACATTCCTGCCCCCCCCACCCCCCGGCGGTCTCCTGAACAACAACAACAGCACATTGACGCGGCCTCCTCTCACCGTGCGGATGGCGATGGGGATGCCCGACTCGTCCACGGGGCCGATGCCCTCGTAGTGCGGAGCTTTGATGACCGACAACTTCTTCTCCTCCTCTGAGAAGCGTGCGATGGGCACCGTGCTGGTGAAACCGGCGTGCCCCGAGACCACAGACTCCCTGGTGAACGACTCACTGCCCTCTGGAGGACGGGAGTAGACGGGACGGGTTAAGGGGACGACATGCAGCATCTGTTTGTCTCTGCTCTCAGAAATACTTGAGCAACACAATACAACAATGATGCTTAGTGTTACTTTGTGTTGGATTGTTTGCTATTATGCCCTGGAGCATCACAAGCACATTGGCACATGCCACAAATTACATTACATCACATTTCCACCAGTCGCCCTGTATCTGGTTTACCTGCGCATGTGGCAACCTTTACAGGTTTTTATGGCGGTGTTATTGTGTGTCTGTAAGCATATGTCGTTAATTAGCTTGCTTCTATTTGCTGCTGTAACGCCACATTTCTTCGGGGATGGACAAGTACGATATTATCTTAACTCCAAAAATATGGTAAATTACAGAATGCTGAGGCAGATATTTGGAGGTTGAGGAGTGTACATCTAATAGGATGTTTTCCCAGTGGTGGCCGGAAGGTTAGAAAAGCGAAATATAAATGCATATACAGTATGAACAACACAGAAACATCATTAGTGAGCAATAAACAAGCAAGTTCATTCCCTGATGAAGTCAATTTACCTGAGCAAAACAGCTATATGTGTTTCTTGCTTACTGTCCTAGGTACATGACACAAGTGTTCCCCTGCAACTCATGCTTAAGCGTTATCCACACACTTTTTATGGCATCTCTTTCAAGTTGTTCTACAATTGCCAGTCTATCACAAATGGGTTTATATACTGCTCTCACAGAGCTTATGCCACTACATCCATCCTTTAAGAGGTGAGGTGCACACAGGAACTATTACAGCATCAATCTGTATCAGCAGGGTAACAACACAGTCTATTCAAATAGTTACAATGTCAGCTGAGACATGTATTCATGTAGCTTGGAGCTTGCTTGATTCTTGCATTTAAATGTTACTTGCCAGTGACTGAATATCCTGAATATCGCAGGAACAATGGGAAGCACGCTCCATTCAATTAACACAATCCAATAATGATGCGGTGCATTTGGCCTCATACATTTGTGGCCGTGAAGAAAGTGGCGATTATGCTAAGCAACGGAGTGTACCATCCTAAATGTCCTATGAGCTCAACAACACAAACAGGTGGACATTCTGGTGGCTGACCTGAGCTTCTGCTCTGCCTGAGGAACCCAGTGTGAAGTGATGCGGGGGGAGGGGGGTATGCCGGTGGAGACAGGGATCTTTGAGGGTGCTCAGCGCTTCCATTCATAGCCTGCGAGAGGACCTGACCCTGGGAGTGGAGAGCGGGATTGGGGGAAGGCAGAAATAGACATTCAGACCCACTCCACCTGTGTAAAATCACAGCAGTATAATGTCCTGCTGGATGAAACTATAGTATAGAACAGGGAAACCTGAGTGAATCAGTAAACATATTGTATACAATAGAATCAACTTCAATAAGAGTAATGTTGAAAAGAAATCTAAATAAAGTAAAAGAAACGAGACAAAATTGATTATTAGGAGACAGTTGGTAATGACATGAGAATGGATAAGAATAACTAAAAGGTCAGAAATAATGTGATGATTTAGAAAGACAAAGTGACTGTACACTGTGGGAATATTAGGTTTGTGAGTGAAGACAGGCTCTGTAAACACAGCAGAGGTTAAAACACTCAAGGTCAACTGAAACTCATTTTAAAACGCACACATTCGGTTACATATTAGATGTATGTGCCATTTATACACTGCTGTGAACAGGTCAGTACAAACATTGAAGGCTTTTTGCAATAAAGCTCTCCCATTCGACACCGTTCTGAAAGGGAATCTTTTAATAATCAACTCACATTATCATAACAGAACATATAGGAGGTTTGCAAGGGCATGGCGAGAAAGCTGTCACAGGGAAAACATAAAAGAGACACTTATATATAGTACTTGCACACAAGCGTACCAGGGGAATATAGACATTAATCCACAGCAGCGTTATTAACCTCAGAATGTGTTTGTGGTTGGTTAGTGCAAGGTAAAAACAATACACAATAGTATAGTGTGGGTTTGTTTCACGCCTTACAGTAGTTGGAGGGGCGGGGGTTTGGGGTTGGGGGAGGAGGGGTGGGTGGGTGTTATAACAGCGGTGCTCCGCGAGGATAGTTACGTTAGAGGCGGAGGCCGCGGGGGCGGTTAGCGGGTCGTCGGCGGCGTGGCTGAGGGTGGGCGAGGGCGTGGCTGAGGCGCCGGGAGAGTCCAGGCCACAGATCTGTAGCTCCTCCAGCACACCGGCCGTGGACGACGAGTACTGGCTGAGCGCTGACACAGTCACCGGGGAGACCGCGGGCGACCTGCCGCTAGCCCAACCGCCGTTAGCCCAACCGCCACTAGCCCAACCGCCGTTAGCCCAAACGGCGCTAGCTAGCGCTAGCCCGGCTAGGCCGTACGGGGTAGGCGATAGCGGTGCGGGCGTGAGGGACTCAGTGCTGCAGTGGCGGTGATAGAGAAAGCGCGGCGCTGCCAGACCAGGGAAAAGGGGCGCCCCCTGGTGTGTGGGAGGGAAAGGGGGAGATACAGCACACACAGGAGTGAAGGCAGCCAGTAAGACAGGCAGGGTGGGACACCAGTGCTGTGGAACCATTCCCTTAAAAATGACTTGAAGAGGCGGTTAGTTCAAACAGTCTGAATCACAGCGAACAGAGGCGTTCGTGCCTGTATGGCAACAGAAGACCCTTGCATACTGTACGGACCCCCTCGCACCCACACACACACACACTGTGTTGGTTTTTTAAAAACACACGCCACTACCGTAGTGCTGCTGAGGAAGACCAATGACACAAACATGTAAATAATGGGGTTTGTGTTTCATTCATGTACCAACAGTTCCGCTGGGGAGGGTCTTGGCGGAAGCTCAGGGGGTGGTAACTCCATCTCCACGGGGGCCACGTCTACACCTGGGCTGGGAGCGGCGGAGGCTGCCCGGGTGGGCTCGGGAGGCTGGGGGTTCCTGCCGCGGCCCATGGGGACTGAGAGCACCGAGGTCTGCTGCACCGGGGGCCGAGGCACACTGGAGGCCCGCTCCCGCAAGGGGGGTGATGGGGGAGAAGCGGGGGGCTGGGGTGCTGGTTGTTGGGGCGGGCTGAGGTGAGCGGGGGGGTCGGGGATGGTGACGGGCGTTAGCTTGAGGGAGGACACCTTGCGCTCCCGGACGCCTGTGTTAGCGGGGAGGTCGGGGTGGGGGCTGGTCTCGCGGTACGAGTAGGAGGAGCTACGGATTGCGTAGGTCTCCTCTAAAGTGGCCTTCTCCATCTGACAGGACAGCAGGGTTCCTGGCCTCAGGGCCTGGTCAGTGACAGAGCTGTAGGGGGGCGGGTTAGTACCTGTGGCCACACAGAGGAAACTCTCTCTCCTGAGGGGCGGGAAAGGTGCCTGACTGACAGCCTTATTGGCCAGTGAGGGAGGTGTGACAGCCAAACAATAAAAACCATGGCAAACAACAAAGGAAACTGTATGAGTGACCAGCTTCAACCAAATCCTCTCGTGTTCCAAATACTGTACATCCCTACACTAAATACAAAATGTATTCCAGGAAATCATAAGTGAGTTTGATGAGTCAGAAGTGACATTTGAGATCAAATGAAAATAACACGCAGGCATTCACACACACACATTCACGCACACACATGCACACACACGCACACACAAACACGCAGTCCGCCGATTGGTTGGTCTCTCTGTGGTTCCTAAAAAAACATAAACACGACTGCCTGAGGCATGGGAAAAAAACACAACATGAAGGCAAAATGGCACTCTGAAGGGCATAGCGGACGCAGCGACATTCCTCAGACAAAAACAATGGCGCATGTAAACAGTTGCAAGTAAGATTCTTGTCGTGCCTGGGGCAAATCAAAGCACCGGTAATGGATACTTTTATGCAGCTGTTGTGTATCGTGAGACAGGAAATGGGTTGAGCGAATGAGATGACAGACAGACAAAAAGGCGAGCCAATCAGAGAAGAGGTACCTGCGTGGGGGACTTCTTGTCCTGCAGGTTGGGTCGGACGCTGCGAAAGCCTTTTGCGGCGAGAGAGCTGCTGGCATCTCCGTTCCTTAGGCCATCGGTTGCACTGCGTGATCTCCAAGCATCTTAAAACAAACGGCCGACACTATTCACATGAAATACTCCTGGAACAGCACTGTGTTTAGAGCAAATTGTATCATTAATGTTAGCATTGTGAGCAACACATTGGGAAAACAAAGGTTTTACCTGAATCTGAAGAGTGAGAGTCACTCCCTAGAGAACAGGAGAATACGTCAAATAAGCAGAGAGCAATACAATAAGCAATAATAGAGCAATTCTGCTGAACAATTCAACACTGTTGGAAAAGGTTTCATGTGTGTTACTGATAGTCAGGGGAAGAAGATGACTGCTACAGTATAAGGGAATGTTTACACACCAGACATAACAGGACAGAATGAAGGTTGATCATCGGTTTAGGGGACTAAATGACTACTATACTAACAGTATAAATTATATTAATATCACAATTTACTTCTATAAAACGTTATTATTATATCCTTATTATACAAATTAAAGTTTAGCATTTATAGAATAAACTGAATGGTCTCCTGAACAGTCAGTCAGTTAGCTGTAAACATTTTTTGGACGTTTCTCCTCACGCCTTATTTGATATAATAAGATGGTGCTATCAAACAGTCAATATCTAACGGAGGCGTGAAAGGCATCTGAACCTCATGAGCGCTGAGCTTAGCATGTGAAACCAGCAAAAGATAAAAGCCTCTAGTACACCGGTAACAGCCCACAGTCACTCAACACGGAGATTGGAGTGAAAGAGACTCCAGGGTTGTAGCTCTTTTGTCAGGGATTACTGGGGAACTAAAGATTCAGCAAGGTCGTGTAACACTTATAAGTGTCAAATTCTCCATGATAGAATTCACTAGTTGGTAGTTTAATTTATTGTGCAATCCTATAATAGATACATGCACATACTCCATACTAACTTAAGAGAGACAAAATAAATATACTGAAATATTTCATATTTACTGGCAGATAAAATTATATCTGATTTGATTGGTTGTCAAACAATACGCTTAAAGGAAAGGTCCCACTTCATACACAAAATAGCATTAGCAAGTGGCAGTGATTGTCCTGCTGTATAAAACTCCCAGCAGTGAGGGCAGTCAGTCAGTGTTGACCATTACTATATGTAAAAAGCAATGCAGGTTTAGACAGTAGTAGTAGTTATTATTATTCTTATAATTATTTCGACAGAGTTATTTGTCAGATAGATAGAAGGGTAACATAAGAGCACAATGATGGATAGGACTGAATAAGACAACAATTACACAATGAACCCATTAGGAAAAATAATATCCCATAAAAAAAAGACATGTTGAAATTGTGCTAGAGTTGTATTGTAGCCGGTGCACGATATTGATAAAATGTGATATTGCGATACTGATCATGAAAAATGAAATATCAATATTAATTTCCATATTTTTAAACATAAGTTAAAACGTTATTGGAAAAGGCATAAAAATATATTCATAACATATCAAAACAAGCCTCAGCCACACATCTCATGTTGTGTTTATTCACCATGTACAGTATGTGAGCGTTAGTACCTGTGGTCAGACTTGGTGAACTCTGAACCCGCTTCATAGGGGACAGAGTGAGTGACAGTGCAGTGCTTTTGCGAGTGTGTCCACCGCTATCTGCGAAAGCACAGCCAGGCAGGCAACCCAAGAGGCAGGCAGAAGCATGTGTGTTCATGCACAAAGACAAACACACACACACACACACACACAGAAACATGCGTACAGCCACAAACATAACCCAGAATGGGGAGGCAAAGCACATGCATCAAAACAGCCCCACGCCGTGGAGACAGTGGTGTTAATATGGGGCCTAAGGAACTGTGTTAATGTGTTGTACGTATATTGTCATTTGTTAACCACGAAGTCGACTGAGGGTATTCAAGCTGGGTGTATATCGTGTCACCTGTGCATGCCTGGCTTAATGGTTTGAAATGGTAAAGTTATTGCAATAAATCAATAAGTATATGCATAATTGAAATGTAAAAACGTCCTGACTGACACTGACATGGGTACCTATTTGGCTACGATACTAGTCAAACAAGCTTAATTACTACAAATCTTACAGATCTTACAGTACATTAGAGATGATATAATATAGTTAATGTAATTTTGACTCAGTTCTGCATGGTCCAATTGGTAAGCGAGGTAGGGGTAAACATTCTTAACTGAAATGCTTCACATAAATCCTCTTAAACAGTGACTAGCCACGCGGCACTCCTTTTATGCCTACAGAAAAGAAACGTCATATTGACAAATTACTTCCAATCTCCTCAGCACTGTAGAATCACTCTCAAAGCATTTAGCAAATAATAATAATAATAATAATAATAATAATAATAAAAAATACGGCCCAGGCAGCACATAGCTGTACTCCCAACATGAATTGTTCCTCCCCAATTCAAGGCTTAGGCTTGATGGGTTACAATTTGTCTAAACAACTGTGCATAATGCCCACAGCTTATTTGGATGTAATTTGATACTCAAAGTAATGTTATTAAATACCTTTAATTTGAATCTAATTCAGTAACTTTAACTCTTTTGCTAAAGCTCAACTACCACAATATACAAAGGCTGCCTGCCAGATTGGTCATAATGGGTCCTGGGCTGAAACACACATTTCAGGCTGGGATGCTTCAGGACAGGATATTATGAATGCATTCATGAATAAGTCTGAGATACTCGAGCATACAGAGTAACCATAAGCCGAGCTACACCTATGGAATGCTGTATTCAAAGCACAATAACAATAATAAGACAAACTAATTACTGAACAAATGATATACTATATATTTACATAGCACCCCTAGGTCTGTATATGTTTTTATGTATACAGTATGCATTTCTGTGTGTGTGTGTGTGTGTGTGTGTGTGTGTGTGTGTGCGCGCATGCGTGCGTGTGTGTGTGTGTGTTGCTGCATGTACCTGTATTCATGGTGAAGAGGACTTCTTACCAATGTACTGTAGATTGAGTCACTTTCCTGCAAGATTTAAAACAACAGAAATCCCATAACATTTCAATTGAGATTTGTAATAAAACATGATGTTGAATCCGAATGGTGCTGAAACTGTGTTTTGTGGCCAATGTCTGATAATTTACATGTTTTATTTGGACACAGTAGCAATTCCAGTCAGAATAATATGACTTGACTAATTTAACTTGGCAAATTAAAAGCCCATCGGACGTCAGCGTAAGCATTTCCATATCTCTGACCTACTCGGTTAAATTAAGACTTCTATTTACACTTTAAGATGTAGTGGCCAGTCATATTATAGCTACTACTGTAGATGTGTGCTGACAAAGAACATCGAAAAGACCTCCAACTAAATACTGTATGTATTACCATTGTATACAGTATAATACAAGTAGGCCTATACTGTATTTTTTTCTATTAAAATAAAGTATAAATGCTGGTGGGGTGAAAGGTATTGACTATTACAGGGGCCCCCCACTGCACTGCATTTTCTTATTTCTTTAAACCTATACAGCACAGTAGGCCCGACGGTCGAGCGTTTTGATAAACTATTAGATTGTACTGTTTCGACCTTCAAAATCAAACTAAAAACCTAGTTGTACAGTGATTCCTCCCTCTGTGGTCCCTTCTCAAGGTTTCTTCTCTTTTCCCCGTGGGGGTTTAATGGAAGTGTTTCCTTGCCCAGGGGAAGGAGCAGGTTAATGGGGTGCTATTTGTTTCCATGTGAAATGTAGGCTGTAAAGCCCTTTGAGACTGCACTGTGATTAATTAAGGGATATAAAAATAAAATTGACTTGACTTGGCAGAGGTTGTGTTAACCGGAAATTTTTCATCATTGACTGAATATTTTTAACAATGATGGAAAAATCAGAAGGTCGTCCGTCAGTTTGACAGATTACACTGTGGGAAAACTACCAGTCCTGAAGCAGGATTCTGATTTCATAGACGGTGCATTACAAATGAATCCTATATTGACAACTCAAAAAGGCACAGCCACCGCTCCTCGCTGCAGGTGCAGTGACGTGAGTAAGCGGCCGGTGACTCGGACGTCGATTGTAAACAAAGTCACACGTGAGCTTTCTCTTGCTAATGGATGAAAGGTTAAATTTGTATCTTGCTACGGTTGGTATACTACAGATGTCATGGTTAAATTTTACAGATGCACATACGTGCACCAATCAGTGTAAATATATAGCCGGTTGTGCCGATTGTTGAGCGTCATCTTTCTCTTAGACCGAAAGCAAGTGTAGTGGCATAATATTGATATTATAGGAGTTGACAAGGGAGACATAGATGTCTCGAACATTTTTAATTAACCACGAGTACATTATGGAACTAGAAACGCAGTATCTAGGCGCACAGATATATTTGACCTGTGGGTGCTGTTAGGTATACAGAGATTCTTGGCCGTTCTAGTGCTATTTCACACCATCATGTGTGTCTTTGGCAGTATTTAAAAAAAGGCAACCATCCATCAAGCAATCACATGGCTCATATATTTCATAATTGCCACTGATACAGAATTACATCAGCTTAATTACCCACGCCCATACAGTATGTTTATCTCACACTGCACTGTGACTATACAGGGACAGGTCTATCGGACATGACAGATGAAATTGGTATATGGGGATGTCTGATAGATAAATGTACAGCATTTAGCAGAAGCGTTTATCCATGGTGACAATTAGTGATAGTGGTATACAGTAGCTTCAATTATGCTGTCTGTGACTAAACGTGCATGACAGATACTACGGCATATGTCTGGCATTTAAACAACTGGAGCATACATATCGCTAATCTTGTCTTAAACACCAACCACCTGTTGAGAGGTCTACAGTAGATGATGATGATGCACTTAATGTTAGTTTGCTAGCTGTTTTGAAGTCTGGACATAGTCTCAAACATTTTTTAATAAAAGATAAAACTTTACACTGTATGTGTTGGCAAACAGTCAGATACTGCATGGTAAGTAGCCTAAATAAAGTACATTCACCTCTATGCCAATGTAAATATACTGTAAACCCTGGGATGTAATACTTAATATAACTCCCTGTTAAACACTATATTAAAAAGCAAGTTGTGTTTGTGTATCAAGTCATAAACACACATGACAAGGCAGACAATTTTGTATGAATTAAGGAATTTCAATGCCCTGCTAACATCCATCACTGGGTAAATATGTAAAAGGTGTCATTTGAAGGGTACGTGGTATACGGTTTATTGTGCGTTACTACCGGTAACACACAACAGTTGCTTTATAGCAGTGCTTTTCAACAGGATAGCAGCTGTGGATTTAGAATGGCTCCTGATAACAGCATCAATTACTGGGGCTTATGGGATAAGTTCAACACAAACATCGTTAGACGGGTGGCACTCGATGTATGACATTACGTGTCATTGTCAACATGTAGTTTGTCATGTTGACAATGTTTCATGCATGCTTATGATGGAAAGAAAATCTTGGTGGACAGCCATATCAATTAAAAGGCTTTCAACACAAGGTCAGTCTTTCCATTACTCCAAGTATTCTCTGATAATAATGGATATAGTTTCCCTTCAGACATGAAGCAGACCACACAAAGAAAACCCTCCATCCTCTCCATCCTGTTGGAAAAAAATGCGTTTGACTAAATGGTAAATGTAGTGCATTTATTTATATAGCACATTTATAATCTTCAGGCTACTCAAAGCACTGTGTCTTGCTCACTGACTCTTTGACAACTAGTTTGTTAGTTAGTTAGTTAGTTAGTTAGTTAGTTAGTTAGTTAGCGGGGCTCAAACCAGCAACTTCTCAATCACCTGACACTCCACAGAGTGCCACTGCTGCACATATTTACTATATCAGTATGTAGAACAAGCTGCATTACTATTTGGTATGGTGTGCAAACAATAGGGCTGTAATGGTTCTGAAACCGAACCCGTGACAACAACATCCACGGTCTCGTGTCGTGGTTCCAGATGATGGATCTTGTTTTGCTCTGAGATGCTGATGCAACTAGTGCGACATCTACAGTATTAGTGGCATAATGTCATATAGAGCAACTCAGAGCCATGGAAAGAGAGAGTGGCACCAACGTAAGTTCGACATTTTCAACGTTCACATGGTTCATGGAGAGGAATATCAAAAATAAAAAAATAAAAAATCAATTTGAATCGATACATATATATAATAATATATAATATAATTCTTGGTAATTAGAAGTGAATAAATGCACAGATTTACATTTACAAAATAATTTATAGGGTACTAATAGGGTACTAATTTATAGGGTACTATAGTATTTGTGACTAACTTCTGGGAACTGTTATGAGTCGCCACGATACGCAATTGCTGTGAAAAAAACGGTCCATTGGAGTGAACAGAGATGGCGCGACTCTCTCTTTACATGGCTCTGGAGCCACTGTAATAAGGGCCCAGATTTTAATCCCTAATTCACAATGCATGCAACACATCCTAAAGGTGAGGTATAAACCAAACCGTGGCTCAATATCAAGATATGAACTAGTATATTAGGAAAATTGTTACACAACTAGCAAACACCTGCATGTTAACCTGCTGTGACACATAAGGGTCAATTTATCTATTGTTTAAGCTTGCGTGGCAACAACATGACTTAACAAAAAATCTGAAGAAAGGATTTAACTGGGTTGAGAACCAGGACAAGCAAAAATGACTAGAAATGCACACACAAACAAAACAAAAAAAAGTATAATTTTTGTAAATATAATTACCAGAATACTACCGGTATTTAAATGGATTAAAATATACTGGAAAAGAGAAACTGGTACTGAAAAACTGCACAATAGTTTCATATATCATCTTCTAAACACATTGAAATCACTACTTCCCTTTAATCACAATAACATAATATAATAATAATAATAATAATAATAATAAACTTTATTTGTATAGCACCTTTCATACACAATGTGCAACTCAACGTGCTTTACAGTTAAAAACATATGATTAAAGGATTGAGGGAACAAATTAAATTAAACAAAAAGAAATAATAAACAACGGAAAACTAGGTAAAAGCCATGAAAATAATAAAAATCATTATTGTATATACGTCAGACCCCCCAGGTCTTCCAACCCACTTTTTCTTACTTTTTAAGAGGGCCTCTAACCCCCAGATCTTCCAACCCACGTTTTCTTACTTTTTAAGAGGGCCTCTAACCCCCAGGTCTTCCAACCCACATTTTCTTACTTTTTAAGAGGGCCTCTAACCCCCAGGTCTTCCAACCCAATACCAATAGAAATAAAAATTACATTATCATAAAATACATATAAGGATAAAAACATAGGCTAAACAGCGTGGTTAAGTAAAATATGGATACATGGAGGTTATAAGGCTAAACAATTTGGTTAAGTAAAAATTGTCAAACATAGGCACGTGAGAAGAAAAGTGTTTTTAACCTGGATTTAAATAAAAAACAACATAACTATTTGTAAAAATTAAAAAAATAAAATAAAATTACAATATAGGAGGTTATAAGGCTAAACAGTGTGGTTAAGTAATATAAGGATAAAAACATAGGACTCCTATATTTTTATCCTTATATTACTTAACCACACTGTTTAGCCTTATAACCTCCTATGATAGGAAGTTATAAGGCTAAACAGTGTGGTTAAGTAGAAATTCTCAGTCATAGGCACGTGAGAAGAGAAGTTTAATGACTTACAGTGAGTACAATATAGCATCCATAAAGTAAGTACAGTAAGTAAATACAGTAAGTAAGGAGCAAACTTGGGTTAGACATCTTTCTCAAAGATGTCATCATTTGTTTGTGCAATGTAGAAAACGGGTGATTAGAGTAAGACGTTCATTCTGAACTGAAATGTATCCAGTGACATATATCTTTCAAAAATATATTCTACAGATAGTTATATGCCATCCAGGTCGGCGGTGATATCTGTGTTGACACATATCTCTCACGAGGTGAAGGAAATAGTCCTGGCTTATGCAATGACTAATGATCACAGATCTAAATTTAACAGGAGAAACGTCTAAGGTGTTGTGATACCTAAAAGTATTTTAACACGTCTTGGAGGTTGTGACGTGCCATATCAAATGTTTCACAGTCAAATTGGGTAAGTGCATTTGCGTGCAATGTTGGCATTCGGTAAATTTTAAATTATATAGATTTCCATAAATATGTAAAATTTGTTGTAATGTTTTTAAAATGGAACCACCGTGCTTATGTTGTTGTTATTATTATTATTATTATTATTATTATTATTATTATATGACACCTGACAAATGAACAAGGCAAGTCCCATGAAAGACATTGGGACTTGCCTCAGGACAACATAATGAACCATGTGACACATGCATTCATCAGGGGTCCTGACACACACACACACACGCACAGGAGTAAATCATAGGTCCGGCGTCGCAGTCTGTCGCCGTCCAAATGATGGCAATGTTATAAACAGGATCAGGTTTCTGGGGGACAGATCAGTGGCGACACAGCAGCTGTGGTCATAGTCTGATGTTATGGCTGGAGACTGGAGGCAAACCCATGGCTCACAACAGCCCCCTAGCAAGACTTTACAAACTACCAGATATTATAAAACAAACTGTATTAATGTCATTAATATTCATCTTGCTGGTGCTTCTGAGCCCAAATAAACGTGTAACAATAAGTCAGCAAGTACATAATACCATTAGTATTCACAATGCTACTTGACATAGTGTTAAAATATAAGATTAGTTTTACAATAACACATCTTTAACAATTAGCCTACATCACTGCTGATCAACATGTCATTCTCCTTTCCATCCCAAACCAGTGCAAATCCTGTGAAATAAAGCTAAGCCGTTTTACACATTGTTGGGAACTCACTGTGACAGGGGCCCTAAATCTTGTGTCACAGTGGTGATTTATATATCAACACAATAATAAAAAGTAGTTGCCAGCTTATTGTCAGTTTAAGTGAATCCCTCAATGTCAAAATTATTTTTCATTATTTTTAGACGTAGGCCAAGATATACCGGTAATATTTAAAGACACATCAGAAGAAGAAAAACAACAATTTCAGTCATATGAAATCAACGATTTACAGAGCCATTCAGTCTTCTTACGAATAGGGCGTTTTTATAATTAAGGACACCATACCATAAATATTGTGTATAATAGACTTGGAGTTAATGTTAATTACATAATTTGGATTTGCAAAAGTAATGTAAATGCAACTGTATATAAATACAGCTGCTGGATTAAACGATTGTTTCTTTATCTGGGACTCCCCTGGGACCAATCGAAGGACTCTTGGGGAGGGTCAGTGGATTTCAGTTTGAGAAACACCGGTGTAGGGTGTCAGAGCATGAGCCATAGCAGGGATAAGTGGAATGCCAAACTATGGGAATGAGAGGTGTATGTGGGATCATAAACATTGCATAGCAAGTCTACATGACATGATCTGCCACAACCCTCACTTTACTGACAGAAACATACTTTGCATTTATTTAAAATACATGCGCAAAACAGCTTGAGTTGATAATGTAACTCCCCCTATAACCACCTTTATCCACAGTATTTTATACATTTTTTACCTAAGCTCTTAACTTGCTGCATTTTCATTGATAAACATGTTGACGGTGTTAGGGAAATTAAGACTCTCTTATACGCTCATTTTTATAATTCAAGGATGATAGTTGTGCCTGTTATTTATTTTACACTGTAAAATGGCTAGAATGATGACAACCCAAACAATCCACTAATCATCACAAAAGCTAATTTGAAGGAATAATATCTGGCAGTTTGTTTGGGGCATTTTACACGCATATCACCCACTATTTAAATTAGCTGATATCATTAGAGACAGGCCCCTTATTGTAACCGCAAAATTAAACTGAAGCGAAATTAGACCTCGCGAGACCAGAAAAATTATAGAGTCGATGCACCGTTTTGACAGCATACAGGAATAAGAATATTAGCTTTAAGGACAGGACATCTACTGGGTTGGAGGGGAGCAAAAAAAATTACTTACTTGTTCTATAAAAGGGTAATTATGTTGGAGATATACTGAGCAGACATGCATCTTATGTGATAAAGTCATGTTCTGTTGAATCCAGATCTGTATTCAGGGGCAGTTGTATATTATATATATATATATATATAATTAAGAGGTCCAGTGTTGGGCAAGTAACTCAGGAATTGTAATAAGTTACTTGTTATATATAATACATATATAATGTTATAATGTATATGTATATATGTATATTG
>JAODOY010075063.1:0-15785 GCA_025399855.1 Forbesichthys papilliferus
GTTTATTTGTTTGTTTGACTTACACTTTTGAATGTTGATACAATAAAAAGTAGGAAAAAGTATAGCTTAAATGTAGTGAACTACTTTTGCCGTGTTACATGTAGCTTAGTTTATTTCTTTTGGGGGTAGCTTCAGTGTAGTTAAGCTTCATTTAACAGAGTAACTGGTAGCTTAGCTCACTACATTTTCAATGTAGCTTGCCCATCAATGCCAGCACACTACTGCATTAGCCCCCTGCTGGATGCATTTAGTAGTGCAGTAGTAAGATACTGAGGGACCCAGAGCACTACTGCATTATCCCCCTGCTGGATGCCTTTAGTAGTGCAGTAGTAAGATACTGAGGGACCCAGAGCA
This sequence comes from Forbesichthys papilliferus, assembly GCA_025399855.1. Taxonomy (NCBI): domain Eukaryota; kingdom Metazoa; phylum Chordata; class Actinopteri; order Percopsiformes; family Amblyopsidae; genus Forbesichthys; species Forbesichthys papilliferus. The sequence goes on from JAODOY010075063.1 coordinate 355, forward strand.
CTTCTGCATTAGCCCCCTGCTGGATGCCTTTAGTAGTGCAGTAGTAAGATACTGAGGGACCCAGAGCACTATCACATTCACTCCTAGCCAGCTCACCTGCTGTTGTTGATGACAGTGTGCAGGGCCTCCACCAGGTCGCCTGAGGTCACGTCGAAGATATTGACAGCCACGGCTACGCCCCGCGCCACCATCTGATGCACATTGTGGCCCTGGTCGCCAAACAGGGGCATCATCACCATGGGAACTCCGTTGCAGATGGCCTCGTATATGCCGTGCGTGCCGCCATGGGCGATTAAGGCTTTGGCCTTGGGGTGTGCTATAGTGGAACAAGCAATGACATTAATAATGTGTTCCTGCACCCCCGCTCTGAGCCTGACTCCACCTTTAAAGTGTAACTGACCCCAGCTCTGAGCCTGACTCCACCTTTAAAGTGTACCTGCACCCCAGCTCTGAGCCTGACTCCACTACAACTTTGAAAAATCCTTCAAGGAGCTGGTTGAGGGTAAGGGAGAAGCTAAGAGGGGATCGCCATTAACATAAACGTTAACATTTGAATTTGATGATGTATGAGCGTACTAAGTTCCAGATTTACTAAAGGTTTGCATGAGTAAAAACGTGTGCAAACTTGATAGCACTTGCAAATAACATGTAAGATGATCTGCTAATGATGTGCAGGGAGGATGACATCTTCCAGAAGTGCAAAGATAGCACGTATTGTTAATTTGCTATGTTTGCCTTAATGAATATGCAATTTGGGAAAAATTATGGGAGGGGAACATGCAAATTAATTCATTAACTACACGCAATGTGATCTATCAAGCCTAAAAGCTATTTCAGGTAATTGTGACAGCCTTTATATTTTATACGTTTGAAAGGAAGTTGCAAACCGCCAGCTCTGGTTGGGACTGAGATGCATTGTGTTCCTTGGAATAATCTAGTACACCTGTACGAAAAACTTGTAATATTTGCTTCCCAGTACTTACAGTATACAATAGGCTTACTGTATACGTGTGTGTGTTGGTGGATGGGTGGGGGGCTTAGGTGTGTGTTGTTATTGGGGACTGAAGCTAAATTGTTTTGAATTAATTATAGCCTACCCTAAATAACAGCAAGAAAAATATAACATTATGCACATTTATATATGGGGTCTTACAGGACCCAAACAATCTTTTCATTTCATCTGTGGTCCTTTTTGTTTTTCTTACATTTACTTTATCACAGATACCCTCTCTTATTGTGTTTTTTCTTGTTACATTCAAATACTGCTGCATCCATGGTATTTGCACCGGTTGTCATTTACGCAATTGTGACGGAGATCGTCTGTCCCCCTCTGGAAATCGAACCTCGATCTCCCACGCAGAGAGCGGACGCTTCAACAAGGCAGGTTGAAAACCCATGGGCCCTGGCCTGCATCGCCAGAGAGTCCTATGAGGTGTCGGAGAGTGAGGAATAACTTACTGCACAGCTACCAGCTGGCCACTGTTACACAATCATTCTTAGTTGATCACCTGTAATGCATACTAAAATTACACGCGCAATATTATACAATGCCCACGCAATTTCTTTATTTTGTTGTTAATAAATCCGGCCATAAGTGTACAGTTGAAAACCAACCAGGTCTCCATGGTGTGTTTTTTAACGGATATGACGCAGCTTTGTTTTCAGCCAATATGCAGATTTGTATAAAAACATGAATTTTGTCAATATTAACACCAGCATTGATGCGTCTCATTACAGATCAGTCCTGTTACTTTTTAGGGTGCAGTTACTGCTGTTAAACAGAACCCATCGACTTCATCGCCTGAGTCTACAATAATAAACAAGGGCCAGGGCTGCATTTCTGTTTTGGTGTAGCGAGTGGATATCCGGAGCCAGGCCTTCCTCTTCTCTGTGCTGGCCATTGTTTATGGAGTAGGACTTGCCTATGAACCAATACCTGCATATGAATGCAGGTCATTTCAAATAAAATATATAAGCAAAATCGTCGTCAAGATGATTTTTATCTAGATGGCACATTATTTAAATAATATTAATGAAAGTATTTTTATAATTTTAAGATCTGCAGATTGCGTTACTTTACTGCTGTGCAAAAAAAAACATTGTTTAAAGTTTATTGTTTAATTAGGTTATGATGGTGTTACATGGAAATGAAATATGCATAAATGTAATAGTCTCCTATTTAAATTAACTAAGTTAGCTTGTGCGTTTTAAGCATGATAAAAAAGTTATGTTCAATGTGGCCCTCCAGTGAAAAATAGTGCGACAAATAATGTGACTGGTCAATACTACTCGGATTACAAATGGACTACAAACTGATTCCAGATATATATTATACTGTATAAATCATATAATATTTGGCTGAATAAAAGGTAACACACCTAGGAGATCGTTTTGAGGTAACCACTCCATAAGCTTGACATTCTTTGGGGCATCTTTTGGGGTGGCTCCTGTATATCTCCATACAACCTGAAATAAAGTCTCAACATTAAAACCTGTTGGGCAAGCTGAGCAAAGTCAGGTACAACGTTCAGTTGAAAAGAGCAGATCTCTACTGGTTCAGTGTTTACACCTATATTCTGACTGCAAAAACCTTTATTTGGTAATGTTGAGAGGATTGGGTGATGATGAAATCATCTGGACTGAAAATAGTTTTTTACAAAATAACTTATTTACTTAAATCAACAAGTAAAAACATCTGCTAAGATTGATGGTTGGGACATGATTCAACTAGTGGTGTCTTGGCAAAATTTACCCTTTGAGGAATCTGTCTGAAGGCATCAAAGAACTGCTTTGCCGTTTCTTCAGGGATACTGGACACCATAGATCCCAAGGAAAAGACGATGAAGCCATCTTCCCCAGAGCCTTCAACAAACTCCTCTACATCCTGCATTAAGACAATAGAATTCTGTTAAGAAATCGCTGCAGAACATATGAGACTACTTGTTATATAATGTATTGTTTTATAATGTAGTATGTTGCATGTGTCCATGCACTATATGCTGCATATTTCAAAAGTTAGTATGTTTGCATTATAGTATGTTTATAACAAAGTATGTTAGAACTCTACTGGGTCAACAAAAACATGTGAATAACGGTTTACTGTGTAAAAAGAGGAGGAACTCTTATCTCTAAACCATGTTGAAATCTAGACTTCAAAGGTTTGTAGATTGTAGTTTAATGTTGCAACACTATAACAGGTTAACTTTAACTGTAGGCACCATCTAAACACAGCTAATCCTATGCCTTTGGTAACTAGGCAGTTGGTAACACAATAGGCCTCCTTTGTTGATTTCCAATGGTTAAAGTTCAGTGCACAGCTTTTCCTGGATCAAATTTCACTCTGAATGTTTACAGAAGAGAAAATAAGCCGTTGTTTTCACCAGTATGAATGTAGTCCAGAGTTATGACCATTTTCTTTTCAACAATAATTTAGCCCGGGTAAGATATACTCAAATGGTTTGCAATGTGCCTATACTGTATATGTCCATGAAACATGGATTACGAAACAAACACCAATGTAAGGCGTTAACTGTTTACAACGTGAAGAGATCGCATCATGCATGTGGTTCATAGTGTAATTTAATACAATGCGGCACATTGGGACTTTTACCAGCCTTGTAAAATCCTGAAATTCTACAGAGCCCGTGTCACGCACACTCTCGTCAAACACTCACCGCCGGCAGAGAGCGTGGTTTCTTACAGTTGACACCTCCGATCAGGACCATGTTGGGCATGAGGGGTTTGGGCCACTCGAACGTGAAGTCGTACCTCAAAAGCCAAATGGCACCTTTGCCCAGCAGCTCCCCGTAGGTTATGTCCTTCTTCAGATACCTGCTGGTCAGCTCGTCGAAGCGGTGGTAGATCACGCGGCACAATATGAGGTCCACGACGTACACGACCGTGTTCGAGATCCTCTGCCCGAAGTTCATCTTGTCCGTGTACCCGGAGAAGAAACGCGGAACGTAGGAAGGCGGCGAGGGGCACTGCGTGGCCTGGTCGTGCAAGCCGCAAGGAAGCCCCCACATGAAGTACACGGCCGGGATGGAGAGGGTCTCCGCCAGGATGGTACCGCAGGGAAGAAAGGGGTCCGTGAGCATCACGTCGAAGCCCTCCCCTCGTAGCTGGCTCACCAGGGTCCCGTTGTACAGCAGGCTCTCACAGCCCGTCACCTGCATGGACGTGAACGCCATCAGCCGCTGCACGTTGACCACCAAATTGTTGATAGCCGAGCGCTTGACGAACGCGCTGTTCTTCAGGGCGTCCGTGCCCTTGGTCAGCTCCTCCTTTGTGTAGGGCACAGGGAAGGTCTCAGTGCGGTAAGCGGCGGAGCCACTGATCATCATGTTACTCTCGGGAACCAGCAGGACCACCTCATGGCCTCCGTGGGCCAGCGCGCTCACCAGCAGCTTCATGCTGAGCCAGTGGCTCCCGTCCACTGGCATGACCAGCACCTTCCCCCCGTGAGCGGACCCCACCGTGGCACAGGTCAGCCAGACCAACAGCAGCAGCCCCGGTACGGATAACATGCCCATACCGCCGCTACTGTTGCTGTAACACTGGGATACTAGTAGTAGTAGTACTCACTCTGGTCTGGGTGGGTGTTGTTCAGAGAGGGCTGGGAGTTTTTACTCTCCAGTGGCAGCGATAGCGTGAGTGAGGTCAGCTGGTTGTGTGGGTGTGTTTGTGTGTTTAACTTCTGCAGGAAATATGGGCCATGCAGACTGTTATGTAATGTTGGGCTAACTCACTGTGCAGTGTGTGTGTGTGTGTGTGTGTGTGTGTGTGTGCATGCGTTATCTTTACATTTTGATGAATGATTATGGGCGTTTAAAATATGTTTAGGTCTACCCTATTTAGGCATATGTTCACTATGAATAGTAATTTGTAATTGTAATTTAAGAATTGCAAAGCGCTGCTAAATGCTTGCCCAAAATGTGAGAGTTGTAACCTACACTTTTATTTGTGCTTTTTAGTTTGGTAATCGCCTTTTAGGTATATTTGTTTTGGCATAGAGACACATTTCAGCAAGTTCTCTCTAACAAGCACAACATATGTTTTCATTGTTTTATTGTTGTAGTCTCATTCACTTAACTATACATTGTAGCCTACTTTCTTTTTTAATGTCACAGTTAGGGTCACACGAAACTATGCAAATATGCTCGCATTACGTAATGTTTCGTGCAAACCGCTGGCACGCTGACTTCGACTCCGCCCCTTTTCTTCTCACTAAACCTACCGTGACAAGCAACTAGCGCCGGCCGGGCATGCGTGTGCCTTCTCCCCTACATATTCTCCTTTATCTCTCCTCCTCTAGCACACGGAGGAGGAGGAGCAGCTATACGCTTATTCTTTGAAAAGGCTGATGGCGTGTGAAGCCATCATGAATCACTATAAACACCCGCGTTAGCTATCTGGAGGGAGATAACATGAAACATACAACAGTATAGCCTATAGCCTATATAGCCTGGGAATTATATGTGGTTGCAACTTTATTGTAATTACTTAATTACTGAAGGAGTAGCTAAATTGAATAAATCTGATTTCTGCTAATTAAGTTTCATTACTTTTAGATTACTTCACGCATAAACATTGTTATTTGAAATGCCATCCAAAGCAATTTACTGCATTGGCACACCAACTCTTTCTATTTTTGTGACCGTTTGTGTTTCTCAGGGGTCCGGATTATAGGACTTTATTTCAATTATTGATTGACGTGAATTAAAGTTTTATAGGAGAACATCCAATTGTTTTATGCATTTTCTTTCTGTAAATTTCCCTTTTATATTTGAAAGTAGTCCTAGAAGTAATCATCTAATTAAACAAAAAATACCTGTAATCTGGTTCCACTATTTTAGTTAACTCTAATGGATTACAGTTACTGATTTGTAATTTTCAGATTACTAGTACCCAACCCTGACAAGGCACAATAGCTCTTAGTAGTCATGTGTGGCATGTCAGTCATGAGCAGTGTAAACATCTGGCTGTGGAATGCAGCGGGCATGTGGCCTCGGGAAAAGCCCCCCCCCCCCCCGCAATCATTGGTGATTTCCTTCTCTGGATGAAGTCAAATAAGCAGCACATTCGTCTCAAACAATTTCAGTCACATTCACAAAACACAACATCTTTTTTTATTTCAACTCCTGTAGACCAAAGGTTCCAAGAATGATGAGGTGAGTTGTTCAAATTAGGTCAAACATATGGTTTTCCATTTGCTTGAGTCTGTTACGAAATTTAAATCTACAAAATAGTTCTTAACAATTATAATAATCAATATACACTCACTAGCCAACTTTATCAGGTACACCTGTTATGGTATTAATGCACTACCAGCCCATCATCAGCAAGGCATGTGGCTGCCTGCAACTCAACATAGAGAGCTTGACTTCATGTTAGTCCAAATATTAGACCAGGGCAGATCAAGATGCTGTGCTATGACTACTGGTACACACTGCAGTCTCTAGTTTACAGAGAATGGTGCGATAAATAAGATATATATAGTGTGTGTGTGTGTGTGGAAACTTATGTGGGCAAAAACACACTGCTGTAATGAAAGAGGTCACAAAGAGAAAGATGGGGTTCCCTTTAGCCCAAGGCTGCTAATGGTCAGAGGTCTCTAGAGCAGGGGCCTCGAAATGAAGTGTTAATTGCAACAATTATCGATGTTAACAGTACACAACAACCTCTCTAACCATTTATCATGTGCCATATTTTAATACACCTACAGTATATGATGTATGCCATAGGGTTTTAGCTGGGTTGTATACACGGAAGCTATCATTGTGCTACGCACAAACCAGTTATGTCAACTTAAAATATTCTGTCCATAATAGCTGCCAAAAACACAAAACAGGATTTGTATCTTGACAGCAATGTCAATGATGAGAGAATAATAAGGTAAGATAAGGTGTGATATAGTTTGAGTGTGCATACTTGTAGGCCTAAACTCATTGTTGAATTGTTGTTTTATAGTAGACCCCCTTAAATCCAAAAATGTTCTTCCCAAATGATTCTGAAACGATTCTGGTAAAGCAATAACTGGGGAATGCAACAGTCAGGGAATCTTAACTAATTATCTGGAGTGCAAGATAATCGCTTGTCATTACCATAGCTTGCATTACGGTAGCCCAGTCTTCGCATATCGTAGCAAAAAAAAAGGTCCCTTCTTGTAGATTCTTTGTTCTATGATCGAACCTGTAGGGGGCAATAATACGCCATAACGTTAGATATCTCTACCTACATTCTGAAGAAGAAGAATGACTGGGCGGTCTTGATTCTTCTTGCAGTTTTGGATGACAACATTAACTATCATTATGCGATATCAAAGTACTCACACATTTACTGTATCTGGCTATATTCCAGAGACAATGTTGCCGGTTCACCTTCTTTATAATGTCGTCGCGAAACTGTATCCTTGCTGAAATCGTTTCTTTAGTTGGCTTACAGAGCAAAGAAGAGATGGTCCACGGCTTAGAGGGCGCCAAATACATGGGGCAACCAGAGTCAAGTGAACTAAGCTAACAGACACAACAGTCTTTTCTTGTCCCATGAGGGTGTGTAGTCGCCGTATGCCCTCCCTGGCACGTCGAGACAGAACGACATCTCCTTTAGCCCGACACAAGCTGAAAGTAAGACTAACAACATATCTGTCACACAGAAAGCTACTGTTAGCATGATTGGCTAGCTATAGTCAATGTGGACTCGGTTATATTGTTTTATCATCAACACCCAACTTCGTGTTTGAATGCATTTAGTACACGTTATCTGCCTGCCTTAGCTTTGGTGATGGCATGTCGCCCTTTTCGCTACACTTTAGTATAACTGCGCGTTTTATCAGTTGCTACTTGGGTGTTAAGAAAGCAAACACTATTTTATCCAACATGATAGACTTCTTCACACTGCCAATGCTATGTAGCCTGCCGTTCTATTCCCTCTTCTGGAAAGCACTTCGAACTGCAATTCTTTTATGAAAAGTCCTATAAAAAAGTTGATTATTTATTTATATATATTTATTATTATTATTATTATTATTATTATTATTGTTACACTTATTAATAGTTATTGTGCTGCACGTATCTTTAATGTTGTCATTGATTCTTGTCAGACATGGAGGCGGGCACCATGAGCATCTGGCCTCGCATGGACCCCTTTCTGCTGGGAGTTCTGCAGGTGACCCCTCCGCTGAACGGTCTGTGAAGTGCACGTGTGGTCCCCTGGGTGGCTTACATGTCTGGTTAAATGTCCCCCCGCAGATGCCTCCCCCGGCCAAGCTCGGTCTGCACTACCTCCGCAAGATGGCCGTGTATGTGCGAACGCGGCACGGCTGCTTCCCCCTGCTGAGCTGGACCATGTGGAGGCACATCGCCTGCGGGAAGCTTCAGCTGCCGGAGGACCTGGCGTGGCTCTACATGGAGACCTTTGACCTCCTCGCCGGCCACCCCGCGGAGGAGAGGCTGGCCTGGGCCGAGGCCTTGTCCCAGTGCTCCTCCCCCGAGGAGCTGGACTGCCAGCGGAGCAAGGTGAGGGGGGGAGGAGGAGGAGGAGTGTGTCTGTTAAAGGCTGCGAATGCTTCCTTAATGGTTCGCTAGCTGCCTGAGAAAAAATAGTGTTGTTAACATGGTCCTGGCTCTGTAGACGGGAACATAAAGTGGTGCATACCGCACCACGTAACAATATCGTAGCCTCTGCCATGTATGTCCACTGTGGAGGGATTCTGCGGGCCTTGAGGAATTGATTGAAAGCAAAGGTGGTTTTTCAACAACATTTTCTCCAGATAGACTGACTCCACCTTTATAAAGAGCCACTCCTTGATTGGGGCGATCGGGCGTTGCGGCGGTTGCACTTGGCATGGGAAAAAGGCAGCTGTTTTGGCTTTGAGACCTGTTTGAGCTGTTTAAGCTAGGAGTTATACTATATTAATTTATTTATACTCCAGGCACTGATGCGCTGCTGGTCTCTTCTCTCCTCCAGTTGTCTGTGGATGCACTGCAGTTCATCCTCTTCCTCTACATGCAGCAGCTGAACCGTGTGTCTCTGCGGCACTCGCTCATCGGTGAAGAGTGGCCCAGTCCCCGCTCTCGCTCGCCCTCGACCGGCTCAGAGCTGGAGGCCAAGACCAGCTCCCAGAACAAGGTCGGCCATTGCCATTTCAGACACGGCTGTACTTTCCTTTTTAATGTTTAAAAACCTCATGCTGATAGCAGCGTTGGTTGACTACAGTACAGTAACATGCACATTAGTTTATGAAGACCAACACGTGTTCAGGACCTGCTCGGTCTAGATCGGTCTGGTGGTGGCAGTAGCTCATGTGCATTTTGTGACGCAGAGATTCAACGGACTGCACTTGAGCATTGGACTTTTCGAAGGGAGGGGGGAACCTTTTAGCCTGGTGTAGCCAGTTGCCTCCTACTGACAATCAGTGTGAGGGTAGAGTGATGGAAAAGTCGCTGGTTCAAACGTCTCACAAAGGGTCGAGGGGTTCCTAAGCAAGGTCAGGTGGCGCCTTGCATGGCTGACATCAACATTGGCATGTGTGTGTGAATGTATGAGCCAATACTGTAAAGCGCTCTGAGTGGCCGTCAGATTAGAAAGCGCTGTGTAAATGCATTCCCACATCTGTGGAGTATCTCTGCAGAACTGGGACGACCAGGCCCAGCTGTGCTTTATGCAGAGCCACTTGGGCCAGATGCTGGAGCTGCTGCTGGAGCCGGGCCAGCTGTCTGCCTCGGGACAGGCTGCCCGGGACAGCCAGGTCTGTGCACACACGCATTCACCTACACACACACGCATTCACCTACACACACACCCACACATGCACGCATTCACCTACACACACGCACGCACGCTTTTACCCACACATTCATGTGGTGTCTGTTTGTTGTGTATGTCACGTGAGACTTGCTGCAAAACCAATAAACCAAATAATGCCCCATGGGGACAAATAAAGGGTTGAACTTGAAGTGTGCACAGTGTACATTACACAGCCATATTGCACAAGCGAAGTCCGTTTATGTTCTACATTAAATTGTTGCATCCTGACCTTTAAAAGGAGCAGAGCACATGTTGAACATAAGAGATTATGGCATTTCCAAATCTCTCTTCCACACCCTTTTCCTGTCCATATTCACTGTCTGTCTAAATAAAGGTAAAGTTCTCCAAAAGTACACATAAAAAGTAAACATAACAGATTAAAAAAATGTTATAATACATTTTTTAAATAATATACATTTTTTGAAATAAAATAAAAATGTTTTTAATTGAAATTGTATTTATTTTATAGATTTTGAATGTTATACATATGTGTATCTCCTTAATACTTAAATGTATCTAATAATAACATGTCCCAATAGATCAAATAGTGCCAGAAGGTGAATTTGCCTTTTCGTACGCACTAGGTTCCCCTGGAGGCCCTGCAGGGCCTGAGTCTGCTCCTGGAGGGCTGGGCTAGCCCCCGGAGGTCAGTCCAGGCCATCCACAGGCTGCTATCCAGGGCGCCCTTCCAGGCCCAGGCGGGCTTCTCCAAGCTCAGCCGCTCCTTCCCGATGCACCTTCTGCTGTCCTACCTGCGGAAGAGCCTCGTGCTCAGCCCCTTTGGCATGACAGAGTGCCTGCGGTCCGGCAAGAAGCTGGCCTGGGCCCAGCAAGGTGTGCCGCTGCCCCCGGGGGAGAGGGCGTAGTCGTTTGTACAAGGGGAAAAGAAAATAGTAATGTTGAATCCAATGGAATTATATAATATTTGAAATATAAAAATGCTATTTATTGCATTAAATAAAAGTAAGGAAATGGGAAAGGGTTTTAAAAAACATTTTCCAAAAGGGATCCCCGGCCAGAAGCTAGTACTATTTGGGGGGGGCCTTGGCGCGGAACAGTTTGGGAACCCCTGGCCTAGGTATCCCTCTCGTACATTTCTCACCCAAAATGTCTCTGTCAATCTGTCAGTCAACGATATCCTTAAGCAAGGCATGCCGGGGATCCACAGCACCTTTTGCCCAGCGCCCCTGACAGCCCTCTTGACGTGTGTCTGTGTCTGTGCGTGCACGCTCTAGTTGAGGGGTCCATGAAGAGAGCCAAGATCGCCAGGAACACGCACAGTGCTCCTCCCCGCAGCAAGATCGTGCTGATGTCGCAGGTGTTCAAACAGACGCTGGCTAAGGACTCGGACAAGTTGACCGGCGCCAACGTCAGAATACACCGATGCACGGACGCCTTCATATACCTGCTGTCACCTCTCAGGTAATGTGCAAGTGCACACACACACATGTGGTCTCAATGTGGGTCCCATGCTAGTGTGTTGATGCTAGTATATGTCCCATAATGTGTCTCAATGTGGGTCCCATGATAATGCTAATGTATGTCCCTATGCTAATATACTAGCTGTGTCCCCCCCAAGCTAATGTACCCCATAATGCTAACGTATGTCCCTCATGCTAACGTGTGTCCCCCATGCTAATATACTAGCTGTCCCCACCTTCTGCTAATGTGTCATCCCCATACTAACATATGTCCCCATGATAATATACTAGCCGTGTCCCCCTCATGCTAACATATGTCCCCCATGCTAATATACTAGCTGTGTCCCCCTCATGCTAACGTATGTCCCCCATGCTAATATACTAGCCGTGTCCCCCTCATGCTAACATATGTCCCCCATGATAATATGCTAGCTGTGTCCCCCTCATGCTAACGTATGTCCCCCATGATAATATACTAGCTGTGTGTCCCATGCTAACATACTAGCTGTGTGTCATATGCTAATGTGTCCCCCATGCTAACATACTAGCTGTGTGTCCCTTACTAATGTGTCCCCCCAGGCTAACATGCCCCCCTTCCCCAGGTCGGTGAGCGTGGACAAGTGCCGCCACAGCACTGTGGTGCTGGGCGCCGTGGAGACCAGCGTGCACGTGCAGGGCTGCGAGGGCACGCGGGTGGTGTGCGCGGCGGGCCGCGTTGCTGTGGGCGGCTCGGCTGGCTGCACGCTGCACGCCCTGACGCCCACGCGGCCCCTGCTGCTGCCCGGCAACAGCGACCTCACCCTGGGGCCCTTCCACACCCACTACCCCTTGCTGGAGGACCACATGGCCAGCGTGGGCCTAGCCGTGGTGCCCAGCGCCTGGGACCGGCCCCTGCTGCTGGGGGAGCCCGCCGCCGGCCCCTGCTACCGCCTGCTGCCCCCGGGGGAGCTGAGCCCCCTGGTGGTGCCCTTCAGGATGGAGGGGGACACGTGCGAGGTGCCAGGGGGGCTGCCCCCGGCCTACCAGGAGGCCCTGGAGGGGAAGAGGCGGGGTATCCAGGCCTGGCGGAAGACAGTGATGGAGGCGCGCCTGGACCCGTGAGTGCGATGCGACACCACTAGGTCGCACAAACACACTAACAGCACTTAACACTAGGAATGTCATGAGAATCGCTACTTCGGTACCAAGTTGATGCCAAAATTCTGAAAACATGACTGTACTCGTTTTTGAAAGTACCGTACACATCCAAGCTCGTGGAAAAGAAAAACAGAAAGTAGGCTACTTTGCGTTCCAGTCATTTTTACGCTTAGTTTACCCCAAAAAAGGGGCATGTATGACAGAACAACTACGAGTTGACATCATGTTGTTCTGCTTCGCCTGAACAACACTTGTCAATGTCAACTTTATTTATTCAACACATTTAAAACAACCGTGATAAATATATAATACATGAAAAATACACAGGTTACATTTCCATAAAATAATAAAAGCAGTAAACAGACGTTTGATACCAACTCAGCTGGGATTAAAGGCTTGCCTGGTTGTGACTTGTTAAGTTACATTTTTTCAGTGCTTCAGTAGTTTTCTGTTGTCATGCGTCTATGCCATCTCTTGACCTCAGTAGATATGCGGTTGGCAGAATGCACACATGCATCACTTAGGCATGTAAGTGGTAGGACCGGTTTTATTGAGTCTCAGTGCTATACGTTCCTCTCTTCTTAGCCAGCATCCATCAAACGTTTTGACCTATGACCATCCAAACAAGTGGTTAACTCTTAGCGAACGACAATATGAGGATTACATGTTGGCCTGTAAACATACAGCATTATGACACTGAAAAATGTACACCTGTCCTCCCCCCCACCCTCCACTGACCCTGAGAAGGCACTGACGGGGGTGTGTGTGTGTGTGTGTGTTGCAGCGAGCAGCGGCGGCTGTTCCAGAACCTGGTGGAGAAGCGGTTCCACGAGTGGCTCCTGGAGACGGGCCACCGGCAAGAGTTGGACAGCCTCGTCCTCCCCAAGACGCTGCCCGGCCCGGAGCCGTGCAGCGGAGCCCCAGAGGCACAGGGGCCTGGCGGGCAGCGGAGGCCCGGGGGGCTGGTGGAGCCCCTTGTTGGTGGTGGTGGGCGCTCTGTGGGCCGCACGCCGGTTGCCTAGGGCTGCCTTGGGGCTCTCTGAGACTGTGAGACCATACATGTGTAATCTTTCAAAGACCAGAGCAAGGTTGTAGCATATACATACCTACAGACAGCTGTTCAAACACAGGGATACCCTACCACCACCATGACACTCTTCACAATGTCCTTCCCAATGTATCGGACCCATTATGCTTAGGCTGCATGCACCAGTGCATTGACTAACGCGTTGGCAAAGAGAGTGGTGAAATAAACATAACAAAGTCGCTATAGTTGCTTTTCCTCCAAGCTACTGAGGCCAGTGCCTTCTTGAAAGTTAATTTTTTTGCCATAGGGTCAAAACAGGGTAGGACCTGCATTTAAGATACCTCCATCGTCGTTGTGATGTAAGTCAGGGAGACCACTGATCTGTCATTACATATGTGGTACATTGTTTGTTTGTTTGCGTTTTGAAGAACAATATTTCCATAAATATCCTAAATGCTGTAATTTTCAAGGCTAGTGTATATGAGGATGTAAAGAAATGTAATTTAATGTTCATGCCCTACTGTTACAGTAGCTTCATTCTCAATCTTAGACGAATTGCACTTTGACCACAGAGCACATTATAATAATTGTAAAGTGAAAAGATAAATAAAACGTGTAGTTTTTATATATTTTTTGTTGTTAATTTCAAAGGGGAAATTATACATTTATTTTGTCTGTTAGTGGGGGAATATGCAAAAACATCACAAAGATGCAAGACAGTAATCTCACACCTGAATGAAAACTAAGCATGCTCACTCCTGCACAGCGTGCCTCTAACCTGACACCCAGATGGTCTGTTAACTAGATGTTCTGTTAACCAGGTGGTCTGTTAACTAGATGGTCTGTTAACCAGGTGGTCTGTTAACTAGATGGTCTGTTAACTAGATGTTCTGTTAACCAGGTGGTCTGTTAACTAGATGTTCTGTTAACCAGGTGGTCTGTTAGCAGACCCATCTGGGGAGCCGCCCACTCAAACTGTTCAGAAAAGGGGAGGCACTTCTTGGTAGGTGATTGGGTGAACCATCTTGTCTCCATACATCCATCCATATTCATCCGCTTATCCGCAGTCGGGGCAGCAGCTCCAGCAGGGAACCCCAAACCTCTCTTTCCCGAGCGACATTATCCAACTCTGACGGGGGAATCCCGAGGCGTTCCCAGGCCAGTGTGGAGATATAATATTTCCACCTAGTCCTGGGTCTTCCCTGAAGCCTTTTCCCAGCTGGACATGCAACACCTCCCTAAGGAGGCGCCTATGGGGCACGCTTCCCAGATGCCCGTACCACCTCAACTGGCTCCTTTCGACGCAAAGGAGCAGCAGCTCTACTCCAAATAGCAGACCTTCTCAACTTATCTAGTCTATCACAGGTTAACCTCACACCTGATCCACGCTCAGCTTCAAGTACGACGCAGATTGGTCTGAAATGCACATGGACTTACTCAAATCTCGTGGCAAAGTCAAACTAGCTTCCAAGATCAAGATGATACCATATAACCTGATTGGTTGTTTGACACAAGTCCATCTGGGGAGCCAGATGGACTTTGAAACATTGAAACTGAAAAGGGCAGACACTTTCAAAAAATACTCTACAGTCGATTGGATCTGTCAGTTTTCAAGTCTCTCGCTGTCATCACACCTAAACCACGGCCACTTCCATGACCTATATAGCAACTATGTCCGGCTACATCAATTATGTTGATGCTTAATATCTATGAGGTTATTAACTGGGCAACATGGTGGCCCAGTGAACAGAACTGTGGCCTCACTCACAGCAAGAAGGTCGCAGGTTCTCCACGCATCTGCATGGGTTTCCTCCAGGTGCTCCGGTTTCCCCCAAATCCAAAAAACTTTGGTTCATTCTCTCCTGCTAGTGCCATTGACCAGAGACTCTGGCCATATCTGGAGATGGTCCCCGGGCTGCTCCCTTGAGGGATGGGTTAAATGCAGAGAACACATTTCGCTATGTATCCACCCCTCCTCTCCTGACGCTCTATCTGAAAACACTCAATGCTTTCAGAAGTTGTCCTCGTCCAAAATGGAG
>JAODOY010075095.1:0-15783 GCA_025399855.1 Forbesichthys papilliferus
GTGAGTGTTTGTGTGTGTGTGTGTGTGTGTGTGTGTGTGTGTGTGTGTGTGTGTGTGCCACTTTAAGACAAGCTTTCACAGGCAGGATCCACTCTGAGATCAGAGAGCACGGTTACATTTTCCTTGCTTCAAAGAGCTTTCAGATTAAAGCCTGGGCCGCCGAGGTAAGAGATGTTTTGGTGTCTAGTCTGCATTTTACCTTCCTCTGCCTTTTGTTTTTTCATATACTAAATTAAATAAAATGTAACTTTCAGGCACAAGTAGCTGGATTTACATGGACACTTTTTAGTTTGGTTTTTTTCTGACTGGAATCTTTCAGATTGACATTTGCAGGGGTTACCTGTTTACATGGGATGTCACTTAATCGGGTCTGGTGTTTACATGCGCCGTCGCAACTTATCGTAATTGATGTTAAACGCGCACACATTATCTAGTTCATAATGTAACGTGTCCCGCTAGCAAAGGGTCAAACCGGCTAGCTTCTAGGAGTTGTAGGTACGTTGGAGAGTGAGGCTATATTTGTGTGACACAAATGTACGGCTCCAGATGAAGTCACCGTATTAACGCCCATTGATTTATTTGCTTTGCAGTTGATTTGTCCAGACTTTGTACCATTCTTAGAACACATCCATTGTACAGTGGCTGTGCAGAATAGTTTACCTGCATCACACAAAACTTAAAGATGGGGCATGCGCATTATAACGCAGCCAGGAAGTCATAGCGTTTAATTGTTTACATGGTAGAAGTTTTCTTTGAATCGGGTCATGGAACAGGTTATACTACCTTTCTGCTTCAGAATGAAATTGTGATCGGGTTGGCCGTTTCTCCTCCGATCATGGTGTTCACGGATAATTTTCTTTCGGCTTGGGCTTTAACCCGATTCCAATCAGAATCATAGGGTCCATGTAAAGTTTTGCCCAGACTATGTCTGTGTGTATCCATAATCACAGATTGAATGCAGATTAATATTACAGGTGTATTATTATCAGGTGTGCATACACACTGAATGGGAAAACTATGTTCATGGGTTAAGAAAGTGACTGTACACAGGAGACTTTACCACTCTGCTGTGTTTTATGTGAGCATGTTATGCCTTTTTCATGGTCATGAGAAACTATCATCTTACTCGTTTGATTATTTGTTTGCTCACTCTAGAGCTTCCGTTTTAATCTCTTTCTATCGCACCTGCACGCGTCACATTTGCATGGTTAACTTGAATGAATCGCCACCTAGGCCAGGATTTGTGTCCCCTGTTGAAGTTGGCAGGGTTACTGTTTGTGTGCTCTAAGTAGGGGGGGGGGGGGGGGCACACTGTATAAGAACGTGTTTGCGAATGTTAGGACTCCCTTGGCATCGGCATCCGTGTAAATCATTCAGGAGACGCCATGTCATTTTTGGTCGGGAGCCATTGAGTAGTCCTAAATATGTAATGAAAAAGGCCAAACGACACTAACAACCACTTTGATGGATGTTTGGCTGCGTTGGCATTATAGTTGAATTGACCACACGGCAATATAGGCTTGGATTGAGTGATTCATAGATAGATCCCTTCCCTCATAAGCCACCAACCGCAGCATACTTTAAAAGCAGCTCATATGAGAAGAATAAACGCTCATACCAGTGGCCATATATTTTTAACGGCTCTAGTAGCCCTGTATTCTGCCCGTGGAGTCCTGCTGCTGTTTGACTAAAGGTAGCACTTGTGGGCTGCTAGCAGAGTATTGAATTGAAGATGTTTCTAGTACAACAGTGTGTTTGATTACCAACACTGCACCTTTAAGAGAACCGTGCCGTCAGCAGGCCAGGGGAAAGTGATAAGAGAGTCCCACGGGACGTGATTTGACAGGAGGAAGGCAGGACTGTTGTGTTGCAGTCACTTCTAATAACACATCATGACATCATTGCTCTTGTTACCCATACTGTTCAAAAGACCTTTTTCATACTTAACGTTAGTTTGGAACTAATCCACCCTTTACTGTTTATTTTTATATTCTGTTAAAGTCTGTTCTCTTTTGTTTTAGTTGTCTTCAAGGACGAGTGGGCTTTTGGAATTCAAAGTGTGGAACTTCAGACGCTGTTTTATGGACGTATAATAGGGACATATAGGCAATGACATGGAAAGTTTATATTGTGTTGAAGCGTGGTCCGTTTTTCTCTCTTAACAGGCCCGAGACACACACAGACACACGCACACACACTCATAACCCGGTAGACTAAACACTGCACGAATACGTGGGAGTCACATTGGGGCAGAGGAGAAGAATGCCAGGTCACAGGGCATGTAAGGGAGTGGTAGGGTGGCAGCGCTCTCTTGCCCTTATAGCAGATGGCCTGCAGGGACGTCTATTGAGCAGGGCAGAGGAGCAAAGGGGAGGGAGGGCATGTTTGTGTGCAGCTGAAAAGAAGACTTGTCTTGTTCTCCCCGAAACATTGCCACAATACTGGAGCTCAACCCACCACAGAAGGCAAATGAAGGTGTGTGCGTGTGCGTGCGTGCGTGCGTGCGTGCGTGCGTGTGCTCCATCTTTTATCCTCAGCCTGACATTGCCTGAATAAACTCTGTAAGAAACGTGTCAGAAGCAGGGCTCAAAGAATGCCGTCACTGACAAGTTCAACAACCACCTCCTCCAGCCTCCTTGTCGACTGCTGCCTTTCTGTCTATTTTAAATAGAGCTTTGTTTGTGCGCCCGTTCACATAGAGAGGCGTCCAACCTCCTGCTTTTAGCTTGCAGATGCTAAATTGTCGGATGTTATGCTGGCAGTACCTAGTGTTCAGCCAGAGGGTCTGGAAGCTTTTAATGTTGTAGCTGAATGGTGTGTCAGTGGCCTGTATTGATATAATTAGTTCTGAACAATAAATAATGTGATTTGAAAAAGTATTTTGTAGTATCAATTATATTCCATGACGGCTTAGGCCTAATGGCCTAACATACATGGATCAGCTACAACATTAAAACCGGTAAATGGCTTTAAAGTTGTGGCTGAAGAGAAGAAGTCCAGTCATGTGAAATAGTCCACCAGTTTTCCCACAGTTTTCTGGGGTTAATGAGGCCTATCATTGACCACACAAGTCCAGGTGACTGTGGGCACATCGCTCGACCTGGCTCTGCTTTAGCCAGGGTCAGAGAGCCAAATACATTTGTTCAGGATTTTTATTTAGAAGAAAATGTGTAATTTATCGCTTAGACCTTCGGTCGAGAGCATTTAGAATGTGATTATATGAACTAGGCTGCTCGATAATGGAAGAAACAATAGTCATTGTTATTTTTGGTCATTATTGAAATCACGATTATATAACACGATTAGTCATTGACTTTGGAAAGGTGTTGCGTTTAATGCATCTAAAAAAAATTGTGAAAAAAACATTTATAGTCCATTAATACTTTTGACGTTGAGCTTTCACTTTCAACCTGCGAAACGCGAAAGTGAGCATGCGCCTGTCATTCAGAACACGACAAAATAAGAGTTCACTTGCAAAACGTAATGTGCAAAATAAATTTTTTTTTTTTCTCGATTATATTGTTTTTATCATCGTTAGTAGCTGAAATTGAAAGCACGATAAAAATGTGATTAATTATACAGCCCTAAGATGAACTCAACCACCTGTCTCTATGACAAAACATCATACTGTATGTGTGCAGTGCAGCACATTCCTGTAATGGCACCAGTAGTTTTGGAGATGCAAATAACCTGCCTGATAATATAGGGTATATGCTATAGCCTGTGAGGAGTATTATACAGTACCTTGTTGTTGGCAAGGGTTATGTGCCTTTTTGGTACCTTATCTGTTGTCATATGGTATGTTGTCTCCCTGTTTTAAATATGCATCTAATCACTGTCCGCAGCGCTTAACTACTTAGACCTCATTGGCTCAAATTCAACTTCATTACCAAGCCGGTATGTCTCGACAAGGTTAAAGCTGCTGTGTGGTGAAGGTCTACAGTTAGATAACTCATTAGTTAGAATTGTATAGTTTTAGCTATAGTGCCACTGGACATGTTATTTGCCCTAGTGTATGGAATCTAATATAAGAGTTACTATACCCTCAAACTTGAACTATTTGAGTCTTAGCTAAACCAATATGAAATAGATACACTCCTGTATGCAGCAACCTATTTTCTCAGTAAGCTGAGCAAATAGACTCTCCGGTAAAGGTTAATCTAAGCAGGGGACAAACTCTCTTAATGCCGTAGATAACTTAATCCTGAAGGTTATGGCTTTCGGCACAACTATTTACACTGTAACCTCTGGCATGCTGGACTTGTGCGGCAAGGCTCAGCAAGGATAGTGTTATTTGAAGTTACATTAAGTGGGTTATATTACACACCGTGGAGTCATGCTGCTTCTGAGAAGACGCCTAGCAATGTAGCAGAGGAACCTCTCCAGCCGTTTGGGGTTTTGGAGCCCTGCCCCCGGACAAATTTGGCGGTAGGGAGTGAAGGAAAAAAAGTAAAAAGCAGAGCCAGCGTTCCAATGTTTAAAAATAAACACGGGGTAAACTGTAGCCGGCTTTCAAAAACGTTCCCATCCCCGGCCAAAGACGACGTCACTGACTTGTGCAGAGTTTGGAAAAATGCAAGTAATGCTCGGTTTGTTGGGCTGGACGGAGAGAGCTAGTCTATAGGAGGAGTAACTTTTACAGTAGTCAGAGAGGCATTATATCATGCTGTCGTCCACCTTGGTTGACGTGTCATGTGGATACTACTGGTGGTAACTTGATGTTATTGGAGTCATCAACAGTGAGCTTGATTTTTTTTTTCTTTGTGTGTGTGTGTGTGTGTGTGGGGGGGGGGGGGTTGCGTTTCTTTTTGGCACCGTGGCTCACCATTTAGAAGAAGTCGGTATAAAACATTTAGGCTACATTTGGAACATCTGTGTAATCTCTGCTCAAAATATGTTTGGTGAATCACAGTGAAGGGTGACTGTTGTCTTGCAAAATGTTTGTCTTCTTCAAGCCTAAGGATTAGTATACTCTCTAATTGGCACACCTGTTATCAAACAAGAGTTCAATACACAAGACATACCACGTTCCCATGGAAAGAGACGAACACTAACAAACCCTCCCTGTGTTCTTTCCTCAGATGAGCTTGAAGGAGACTGTGGGTTTTAAACACCGGGGCATAAAGCCACACTCTGAGGAGACGCTTTAGAAAAGGTGAGTTTGAGCTGTGTGTTATCGGAGAAAAGTGTCACATCTGTTTTAGACATTGAAGAGAAAAGAGAATGAAGTTGTTGCATTCTGTTGAACAGATTTGAAAAACTTGAACATGTTCCTTTAAATGACTTCTAAACGCCATATAATTATTGTGTAGAGGAGAAGTTGAAATATGACAGTAGGTTTAGTTCACATCTGACTTCTAATAAAATGCCTGGCTGGTTATAGCAGTGTTAAGATGGTCTGTAAGTGATTTTGCACAATCCTGTTACACATTACCACAGTGGCCTGAAGCCTATTTCTCATACTAGTGTTTCTTAAGAAGTGCATATATTAAAATAAAGCAATAGCGCAAGCAAGCTTGGGGTAGGGTTTATAAAATAGAAAAACAAGAATGTAGATTCAGATGTTTATTGTTGGCCTAATAAATCAATTATTGTTTACGTTCCTTTGATACATTTGAAGGCAGTTTTAAAAAATGTGAGTACATTTTCTCCTGTTCAAATCACTTGCCTTTGAACCTGCATGTAGTACAAATCTGTTTGAGCATATTAACATGTTAGCTATTCTCTATATTTCAGGTTGCAATGGGAAATTCAGACAGCCAGTACAGTATCCACAGCCCCAAGGGCTTGCTTTTCCCTGGGAAACAGAAGCCATACTCACTCAAGTTCCGCTCAACCAAAGAAGAGGTTCTGTCGCCCCATACATGGTGGAAAAGTGGCCCCGGGGGATCGGCATACAAAGCTAGGTCTGTGGGTCGTGGTTTTCTGTCCCCCCCTAAGAGCCGGCAGCCCTACGTCACCCGCCACTACGAATACGTCTCCAAGGGAGCCCGGAGCAGTCCCAAGGAGCGCCACTGGCACGAATCCCCAGCAAGACGCGTACCAGAGAGCTACGAGGACAACCCCTACGATGCTGAGCTCAACGGGCATGGCGACGGTCGTGACGGGGGGCTGGAGGAGCAAAGCAGCCCGCGGGTGGTGATCAAGAAGGATGGCAGCCTGAGGGTGGAGTTCACCAACACGTCCGCCAGCGACCTCCTCCTGGAAGCGGCCTCCGGTCCCGTGCAGCTCCTCAAGTTCTCCCCGCACAGCCGTGGGAACACCCCGTCCACCCCCGCCCCCGGAGGTATGCCCGAGGCCCATCGCATGGCCCCCCCGCCGCCCTCCACCTCCTCCACAGCCCGGACCAGCAAGGGAAGCTCGCTGAGCTCCGACGGCTCCTGGTACGACTCGCCCTGGGGCCCGACTGCGGAGCTGTGCGACCAGGACCAGGCCATCCGAACACCAGTCCACTCCCTGGCCCACCGGCTGGGCTCCTTCACTGAGCAGTTCCCCCCCGTGTCCATAACCGACCTGTACAGGGATCCCAGCATGGCTGCCACCTTCCCCACAGCCAGGGAGCGGTCCCCACAGTTCCAGGAGCATCCTCCAAGCCAGAGGCCACACAGAGCTTCCTTCGCATCCGTTCTGGATGCTCCAGCGGAAGAGGAGTGTCCCGAGGTGCGGCAGTACTCGTCATACACCCTGCCCTGTCGCAGGCACAAGGCCCATACTGTCAGCGACCGCCTGGACCAGTACCAGGACCTTGGGCCAGAACAGTACCAGGAGCAGGCCGGGCTGGAGTTCATCTTGCAGAAGAAAGGCTCCATCAAGAACCGCATGAGACGCCTCAGCGACTGGACGGGCAGCCTTACCCGGAAGAAGAAGAGGAAAGCTCAGGTAGGGCTGTATAATTTATGTAATTTTAATCACGATTTAAATTACTGCTTCTAACAATCACAAATACAACGTAATCAAGAAAACAAAGATTATTTTGAATATTATATTTTGCAAGTAACCCCATTACTAATAAGAGTGGAAGGTATTTTTTACATTTGTTTCCTTAGTTTTATATGCAGTATCTGCAACATATTTCTAAAGTCAATGAGTAACCATGTCAAATAATCATGATTTCATTATTGACCAAAATAATCGATTTTCTTCTGTTGTCCATAATCGAGCAGCCCTGGTCTAGGTCAGTGATGGCATGTTTCCTTGTGGGGTTGATATTCTGGACTGGACACATTTATATATTTTTTAGAAATATACAAACAAATGACCAGGTGGATTATAATCACATTGTTGCATTGCTCATTTTACTTGAGGACATGTAAAAATGGTTTGCTTACATTTTCTTTGCATGGTATGTTAAAGAATATACTTGATAGATGGAGGCAATTGCAGTATTAGATATTGTTGTGTGGTTTCCCTTTAGTGATTCCACTACTTGTAGAGTTTTCGGCTTGTCAGGCCTGATAAGAGGCATGCATTGACACTGCCCTGGCTAAACACGTTTGCTTGAGTTGTGAGCCACAGCAGTCAGCCTGTTGTGGCCAGTAACCAAGAGGCATCCTCTGGTCCTTAGCGCCATAACTCCAGCTGTCCAGGGACAGAACACAGTGGGTTGCTACGAGATGACATTTTCAGGGTATGGCACTTTATAGGATTAATAGGGGATGAGTTGCTCACAAAGACAAGATAAGAAATGGATGATCCTTTGAGGAGGAGAAGCCAGGGGCTTATCATTATTGTGACTATATCTGGGTAGGTAGGTAGATCTGACATACTATCAGGTTGATAAGATTTTCTTAAAAGTACTGGATATCAGTATTTTGACTTGGTGTTAGTCTATTTATTACTGTATACAAGATATAAATTCCTATTCCGAGCATGTGATTGTAATTAAATATTTGGTTTTGATTTAGTGTTATGATGTAGGGCCCCTAAAAACATGAGAATTGTGTCTCAGTAACATTGAAAGCTTGCAATAAATAATTTCAAGCCCTAGGAGGGGTTATAATATAATAATGCCATGTGCATAGCTTTGCACATTTACCCCACTTACAAAATATCACCGCGTCTCAGGCTATGTTATTAATGGATTTATTTTGACATAAGGCATATGTTAAAACTACTTCAAATTAGGCATTTCTTCACTAATTCATTGAGCTTTCCTTTTAGACATTTTTGGAAAGCTGTCACGGCTGTGCAGAGAGACCTTGTGAAAGCGTTTTGAGAAGCTCTGTTGGAGTGACACTAAGTCCCAGCTGAAGCTTTAAGCCCCACTCTACCTAGTTAATTAATGACTTGTGTTATTTCTGATTGTTGTTCAGTGGAGATTTGCTGGACTCTCTGTGTCACCCTTAGAAACCATTCTGCTAATACTTGTGTGCATTGAGACGGCTTCAGAATAGCTTTCTTTTTTCACTATGGCATACATTTGTTGTAGTGAAAATGATGTGTCTAATGATGAAGACAAAGATATCATAGAAGTCGATACATTTTTAACATTACAATGGGACCCAGCTTGAGTTCCTTGGAACCACGGCTTTACATAGACCTTGTTAAGCTCCCTGCTCATTTAAAAAGTGCTAATCTGTGGTCTTGTGAAGGTACTTAACGGGTGCTGGGAGCACACTAGGTACATTAAGTTTATATCTGTACTTTATCTGGACAAAAAAGGTGCTATGATGCTGATTCTTTTTTTTTTGTCTGCCCATTTGTTCAGAGGAAAGTGAAAATATGTGAAAACCTTTAGTCTTTAGGATTGTAGCTGTAAAGTAAGTTGATATCATTCTTTATGTAAAGCCACATGCTATTATATAAAACACTTGATAATTTTAGACATTTGAGACATGCTTGACATAATTTGTTTAAGGGTCATTCGAACACTATGTGATGATCTCTATCAGTTGGAATAACTCAACAAGTTCCAAGACCAGAGCTTATAGGATTACCCGTCCTGAGGTGGCCATAGCATGTCTGGATTTATGCATCCCGTTAATCCATCCCGGTAATTTCTTTGTCTGTCGGCCATATATCTCCATGGCCTGCTTGTCTTCCTTCAACGGGCCAACCAAAACTAGGAGCACTTCTGATTCCCCTGCCACCTGAGCGCTACGACTTTGTTGTGGTTTTAAAGGTCAAACCATGACCCTTGAGCCACAGACCAAGAGCCTGCAGCTAATGAGTAGCAGCTGGATTGTGAAGAGATAAAAAAGAGGGTGAATGAGGGTGAAAAAATAGGCCCATATCCTGGAAGAAACCAGGTAGTTTTAGGAGAAACCTGCCCAAAAGTCACTGTATAAAGTATCCGGTGAGCTACTCCAGTGATGTAATTGAGAAATGCTTGCAAATTATCAATAATGGACAGAAAATAAGATGAAACCTAAGAATAAACTGGGACAAAAATTAAGGCTGTAGTGGGACAGATATAAGCAAACGTGGAGAGCACTTCAGTCAGTTGCTGGGGGGGAGAATCGATGCTGCAATCTTGTCAAGTGCAGGTAGGCTCTCATTAGCCGTGACACAGCAATTCCATCAAGAGTTTGTTCAGAAAACCGGAAAAGCATGCAGCAGAAAAACTCAAATGACATGAAATTGTCTAAGCCCCAAGGCCTTTTAACCACCCAGGTGCCATCACCAAGATCTTTGTCCCACTTTTTCTTCCAAGCTGGAATTGGAGAATACAATGCATGCTTTGAAAATGGATTGTGTGGTTTGGCTGTGTTTTTCTTGTCTGGCTCTGCCCGACTTTTGCTCTCTGTTCAATTTATTTTAAGTTCAATTTTATTTAGTCTGGAGACCCTGTTTGCATTAGCGTCGCACAGCCACCCTGCTGGCAGTCCAGTCAGGGTAGCTAAGTGCAATGACATTGAAGTAAAGCATGTTTTGAAACTGTGGTAGAGCTAGATGAGGAGATCAAAACAGTTGTAGCAATGCTGATTTGATAATAATATATAAGCCCAGTAGGAGGCAACTACTGGTTGCTGGTGAATATGGTCCAAAGTCACAAAGTGAATATTATATTTCTAGACACTGTTCCCATAACCATCCCTTATTCTCCTCCTAACATAGTCTTATGTTCTCGCTCCTCCTTGTGGGCCAATAGGAGTCCCGGTACAAGGACCCCAGCGAGGCCTTTGATAGCGGGGTCGACGGCTTGACCACGGACGCCAGCTCTCCCTCCCAGGTGTCCAGCCTTTTCTGGTTCCCAGGGGCCTCCAGGGCCCAGTCGTCAGGGGCCATCCACCACAACACCAGCGACGCCATCCGCCAGAACATCTACGAGAACTTCATGCGGGAGCTGGAGACGGGCCCGGGGAACGGGGGTGCGGTGGAGAGGAGAGACCCGTCCACCGGTACCGAGGAGGGAGAGAGCAGCAGCGAGTCGGCCGAGGGCTCCCTGGAGCAGCTGGACCTGCTGTTTGAGAAGGAGCAGGGAGTGGTGAGGCGAGCTGGCTGGCTCTCCTTCAAAGCCCTGCTCACGCTGCACAAGGACCGAAAACTGGAGGTGGTCGCCCGCCGCAGGTGGAAGCAGTACTGGGTGACCCTGAAAGGTGAGAGTTCGCTCACAGGCGCCATCTTGGTCCAAATATTCTCTTCCAAGCTGAATGGAGAAACGTGCTGACTCATGTTGACGCATGTGACATCACAAGGTTCTTTAACCTTGTTCAGATGGGAGTATTGAAGGGTTATTATTGCATTTTGGAAATGGTAAGGAGCTCTTATTTGGCTGCTTTGAACCAACCTTGGCCTTGGCCGTGCCATTGCATTTGCCATAGACTGATCTTGTATTATGTGCTGCCACTCTGAACGCTTAGAGGGAATTAGGCTGCTGCATGTACCGGCTAAATGGATAAGCAGGCCAGTGTGTGTGTGTGTGTGTGTACCTGCCTGCCTGCCAGCCTGGGCATCTACATGCACCTGTGCACACACCGGAGATAAGGGCAAGTGTACATGTTTGTCCTTCAACATTGACTTTGTGAACAGCGAAGATATGACCAAGGCAAAATCAAGGAGACACCTCACTTCCCACATGTCACGAATAATATTAAATAAAGCCACAGAAACCTTCTGAGTAGAATCCCTTCACGCCTTGATGCTCTCTGATTTGTTTCTACATGTCTGCTCACCATTTGTCCATCATTCTTGCTCCCTCTCTACCTCGACACTGCACATTTCCCAGGATGCACACTGTTGTTCTATGAGACCTACGGGAAGGGCTCCCCTGAGCAGGAGGCGTCTCCCTGCTACGCCCTGCTGGCCGAGGACAGCATTGTGCAGGCCGTGCCGGAGCACCCCAAGAAGGAGCACGTGTTCTGCCTCAGCAACACGTACGGGGACGTCTACCTCTTCCAGGTAAAGCACAGCATCTCGATAGGTCTGCTACAAGCCAGCGATCGTAAGCTAAAGCACTGTAGCAGCCCGCCAGCTGTTCCTGCTGTGTGCGAGTGTGAAAATATAATCTGGTGTTACTACACAGCGCTGGCTCTGCCAATGGGAACACACCACGTGGTGCAGACCGCACCACAAAACACTATTATAGCCATGTCGACGTGTGTCCAAATTGTATGAGCGCCCTTATGGCATTGAAGGGAGATGTGTTTTTTGTTGCGTTCAAATATCCACAATCTTTCTACACTACACACAGCTACACAAACAAAACAGCGGTCTCTTGGTGCTTATGTGGCTCTGTTTTCTGGACTGGTTTCCATGTTGTTCCCGCTTGCAATTGTGCGAGGCACCGTCCAACGATACATGAAGAGCAGAAGCCAAATGGCTTGTCACCGCATGCAGCGTATGCTTTGGAAGGCTAGCTTCTCCTGTATTGATGACGTAAAGTGTCACGATGTGCCTGTCAACACACGCAAATACAATAAAATGGATTCTATAGTCACCCGGTTCTCATTGCTACTTGCAGGCTGTTACAGGCTCTCTTCGTGTGAATCTAGCATATTAAACCTGGAAGGGATTACAGGAAGGATTTCCATCTAAGGGGTCTGTCTGAGTGCCCTGTGCTGTCTTCAATATACTCATTGTGCCTGCTGACCTAGTTCACTAGTAGATTCAGTCTCCTCTCATTACAACCCGCCCTGAGTGCACGGTGTGTAGTCCCAGCCATGGTGTCCAGACCCAGATCTAATAAGCTGCTGCAGTGGTGCTGACATGATCCTCCAGGCAGACACGCAGGGAGAAAATCCGCTTCATAACATAAGGCCAGCGTGGATTCCTTCCCGGGCTCCCCTTCTCAGACTGCCCGGCTTTCAGTGAGTCACTCTCAGTCTGAGGAGGGAGTTTGATGTGATCTCATAACATGTGTTTCTGGGGAGTGAATCACTCTGGAAAGAAAACCGAGAGCGATCATCATGAAGTGACTTATTAGTAGGAAAACAATGCTCTGGTATGACCACAGCTATAAATCAACCAGAGATTTGTTTTAACTAGGCTGATGTTACCGAGTCAGTGCTTATTCGGGATTGATTCCTGTTTTAGGCCCCATTAAGTGGAGATTACATGTTCGTCCTGTGTTTGTGCCAAACTCCTAAGGGCATTTGGTGGTGAATTAATGGAAATACTTTTTAATTGCGGGGCGGGGGGGGTGTGTGTCATGTGACAGCACCATATAATAGCAACTGTGGCAGAATGTTATCAGCCTTAACTAAATCCAACCTCCATCCCCGGTCCAGCAATAAGCTCTACGAAGCTCACACAGATCTACACCAACCTCCCTGTTTCCCTGCCCGTGTCAGGCCAGCAACCAGACGGACCTGGAGAACTGGGTGACGGCCATCCACTCGGCCAGCGCCTCGCTGCTGGCCAAGAGGCAGGGCAAGGAGGACACGGTGCGTCTCCTGCGGAGCCAGGTCCGCGGGCTCCTGCAGAAGGTCGACATGGACGGCAAGATGAAGAAGATGGCCGAGCTGCAGCTCACCGTCGTCGGAGACCCCCGGAACCGCAGGGCCATAGAGAACCAGGTGAAGGGAGGAGGGGAGAGGGAAATGTGTGGCGTGGATGGTGGAGGGAACCATGGGGAGGATGGAGGCAGTGCTGTCATATCTTCACAGAGGACAGCGGAGTAGGAGCAGGGCTCTTTTAGCACCCTTTGTGACTGGTGCAGTAAAGAGCTGCTGAAGAGATATTGTCTGTCTCTTCAGGCTCCCTGTCCCAAGCGCCAAAGGAATCGATGACCATAAACAGATGCTCCATTCATGCCAGAATTTGATTTTAGTGTGTGTGTGTGTGTGTGTGTGTGTGTGTGTGTGTGCTATCATGCCACACAATGGCACGCCACACGATGTGCCGCGTGGCATTTTGTCTGCGGGTGAGATAAGTGGCAATAATGCACCGCCCCCCCCTCCGGACACATCTCTGGGGCCCAGGGGAGCAGACCGTTCCCATAGAGTCACATTGAGATTCCAGATGTTTCATAGTAATGGGCTCTCAACATGCATTAGCCTCGGCCTCTTCCCCTCCTCTGCCCGAGGGAGAAACCGCTGCCATAAATGCCTGGCGCTGTGCTGTAGCCTAGATACAGTTATAAGATGCATAATTGCTTAAAGTGTCTGTCTGTGGCCACACTGTGATAATCTGCACCCACCCACCCGGTCTCATATAGAGTTAATACACTATGGTTAAGTGGCATGGCTCTTATATTGGGAGCTGCACAGGTCTGTCTATGTTCACGACCAATTGGCGTGTTAATCTGGTCTCCTAGACCCACTGACTGTGTGATTCTGTGTTCTTGTATGGGAGTGATAGTGTGAGATTCAGATGTTGAAGAGGTTGAAAACAAGAAGAGATGAGGATCTGTAGCGAAAATAACTCAAAGTAAAGTAAATAAGGTGCACAGAGGCCAGATGCGTCCAATATGTCGTGCCTTTCAGTTATGCTAAATGCCTGATGCTCTCTGGCGTGACTCCAGGCCTGCCCCCAGAACATAAACAGACAATAACCAAGCTTATTGCATTTAATCAAGAAGGGAATAAAAAAGAACTGTGAACTCAATTGGCATGTGCACAAATGAGGTCCATAAAAGCCAATACCGGTGTTATACACTACTGTTAACAAGTGGCTAGTTATCTAGAATCTATTCTAGAAGCTATTCCTATTCACTATAGAACCTTCCAGTCCTAGACCATATAATATATACAGTAAGCCCCATGCATATCAATGTTGATTCATGTGTTCATGGGTCATATCACAAAATTACATTACAATCTAGATTTTTGGAACTTTGGAATTCAGTAGATGACAGCACTTCAAATCTTGACCTTGTTTCTTGTTATTTGGATGTCTGGCATGCCAAATTCATTGTCACATATTTGGACTCACGTACACATCGTCGTATGCAGCATTCCAACGCATTGTCTCCATGGCAAACCAAGTGTGGTGCACACACGATGACCGTGAGTCCTTAAGTCAAGGCGTAGCTTGTTAACCGAGGCCAGCTGCACAACCACGCAGGTTTTAATGTGTCGGCC
This sequence comes from Forbesichthys papilliferus, assembly GCA_025399855.1. Taxonomy (NCBI): domain Eukaryota; kingdom Metazoa; phylum Chordata; class Actinopteri; order Percopsiformes; family Amblyopsidae; genus Forbesichthys; species Forbesichthys papilliferus. The sequence continues at coordinate 14,463 of JAODOY010075095.1, forward strand.
GTGCGGTACGGTCCCCTTGGTGCTCTCTCAGCAAGTTCATTGTTGGGGCCATTCCCCAAACCCCCAGGTTATCCCTAACCCTAAAGAATGCCATAAATGTGAATGAGCCCTAACAGGACGACTCCATAGGGCGCTGTTTGGCTAAATGAACTCCCAGTGCAGACGAGGCCTATTAAAGTAATTTGTACAGAGGGTTGTTTAAATGGAGCTTCCCGTTAAACCAAGACTGCAGTAAAACAAAATGCCTTACACATTGCAGGGACAGAATGGTATGTGTGCGTGTGAATTTTTGATCCTACGCATCTATAATACATGTTTTGAGAGTGCAGACAACATGAGACAGGCCCGCCTGTTAATCCAGTACTGTCAGTCACACGCACGAACGCACGAACGCATGCACACACGCACATGCAATCACCAGTCACTATCAGCCCTCCAACCCCCCATGCCAGCCCCCTCCACAAACATCTGTAAGCAATCACGTCTTGATGGAACACACTCTTCTGACCTTCACCTCCTGTCTGTCTCTCATCTGTCCTGCGCTCCTCTCCCTTCATTCTTTACCGTCCAACCACGGGATAGGTCCTATTCTCCCCCATTCCCTCCCTCCAACCACGGGATAGGTCCTATTCTCCCCCATTCCCTCCCTCCAACCACTGGATAGGTCCTATTCTCCCCCATACCCTCCCTCCTCCCATTTGTCAACTGCTGATATGAATCAGACTCAGAGATCAAAGTATCAATCTGTCCCGACCTAAATGATCCCTGAGCTCTTGGTGAAAGTGTTTGGAAACAGCTGTGTTATGTAGCATGATATAGCTTGGACTTACATTGTCTTGTCCCCATTCTCTCTCTCTCTCTCTCTCCCTCCCTTCCCCCCTTCCCCCCAGATCCAGCAGTGGGAGCAGAACTTGGAGAGGTTCAACCTGGATCTGTTCCGTATGCGCTGCTACCTGGCCAGCCTGCAGGGTGGCGAGCTTCCCAACCCCAAGGGCCTCCTGGCCACCGCCAGCCGGCCCACCAAGTCCACCCTGGGGCGCCTGGGCATCTTCTCTGTCTCCTCATTCCACGCCCTGGTGAGGACCAGATGGATGATAACATGACATGGACCTTTATTGTGACTGAATCAGGCGTGTAGAGAAGTAAAGGTGGAGTCAGGGTTACTGGAGAAACATTGTTGATATTTGGACTTTACTAGCATTTATATATATATATATATATATATATAGAATTTTACAATGTACTTTCAACATAATAGTACATCTTACTAACGTAATAAATAGCCTAAGAAGGCTAAAAGGTAATCATCTATCCTGGAGAA